>VZRU01005980.1:41171-82018 GCA_013398155.1 Pedionomus torquatus
CCTGGTCTAGTTGGGGGTGTCCCTGTGACTGGGGGGAGGTCAGACTAGATGACCTTTGGAGGTCCCTTTCGGCCTGGATGATTCTATGATTCTATAATGCATGGGGGATTGCTGGTAGTGTAAAAGGTAGGTGATGAATATCAAGCGGAATAACCATTCTGGAATAACTCCATAGTTTCAGTTCAACTGAGAATATGTCCATAGGGATCTATTTTGGGACAGCTCTTTCCCTTAACATTGTTCCCCTAGCTTTCTCTAGCATAGCTCCTGTGTATAAGTAAACCCTCCAACAGCAGAGAAGGTTTTCTCAAGAAAGTTCAAGCAGTGACTCTGGGAGGGTACAACTCTTTTTACTCTTCCACAGTCAGGATATGTGAATCAAGATCCAAAAGTCTGCATTATATTAATATAGTAATAGAATCATAGAATCATAGAATGGTTAGAGTTGGAAGAGACCTTGAAGATCATCAAGTTCCAACCCCCCTGCCATAGGCAGGGACACCTCCCATGTAGTTTATTTGTTTAGAGTGTATTGTTTAGTGATATTGAGATTCAACTTTATGTCTCATTCACCTCCACTCCTAAATTAGCAAATTATTTCAGAGGTAGTGTGCGGCTATATATATTATATCTTACCTTCTCAGGAAACGTCAAGTTATCCATTCAAAGCAGAGAAATAATGCCATAAAGTCTGCATAACCAATCATGTGGCTAATGAAGATGATTCCTTGTACTCAATTTACAGACAACTTCAGGAAAAAAATTAATTAAAAAGCTATATTTAAAAAGTTGATGAAGTTATGGATAATTTCAACTAGGAAAATATTTAGAAAGCAAACAAATTACTTACGAGAAATGGATTGCACAGCTCTAATTGAAATAGTTCGTGCTACAATTATTGGGATGAAATTTAACATGTTGAAATGTGGGATTCTGCACCTTGGATGGAGTAACACTGGGCACAAGTATAAATTAGAGAGGAGTTGCTGAAGAGCATCCCTGAGAAAAGGACCTGGGGGTTTTAGTTGGCAGCAAGCTTTGTATGAGCCAATGAAGGCAAACCACATCCTGGGGTGCATAAAAGACAGCATTAACCAGCCAGTCAAATCAGATGGTTATCCTGCTGTATTCAGTGTTGGAATGGCCTCACCGTGAAATCTGTGTGAAGTTCTTGGCCACAATTTAAGAGGTATGTGAAGGTCCTTGAATGTACCAGAAGAGGACAACAAATTTGGTGTAAGAGCTGGAAGGAATGCTCTGTGAGAAGTGGGTAAGGACTTTGGGCTTGTCTAGTTGGAGAAAAGGAGGCTGAGAGGCAACCTCATTGCTCTCTACAGCTTCCTGAGGAGGGGACATGGAAGGGGAGGTGCCGAGCTCTTCTCCCCAGGATCCAGTGGGAATAGGTCAAAGCTTCACCAGAGTTGACATTAGGAAGCATTAGGAAGCATTTCTTTACTGAGAGGGTGGTCAAACACTGGAACAGTCTTCCCAGACAGGTAGACAACGCATCAAGCCTGTTAGTGCTTAAAAGGCAGTTGGACAATGCCCTTCACAACATGCTTTAACTTTTTGGTCAGCTGTGAATTGGTCAGGCAGTTGGACTAAATGATTGTTGTAGGTTCCTTCAAACAGAAGTAGTCTAGTCCTATTCTATTCTATTCTATTCTATTCTATTCTATTCTATTCTATTCTATTCTATTCTATTCTATTCTATTCTAATCTTGTTTGTGTCACAGTTGCTACTACTGAATCAGCATTTCCAGGCAAATGCTTTTTTTCTTTTGAAGTCACAAAGTCTGTTTTCCACTTAAGCTAAGAGTACAAATAAAAAAAGAGAAGAAAGGTGTTCAGTGAAATAGGATATTTCACGAATAGATGAGCTCTTTTTGTTTCAACCACCCACCTTTCACACAACATCTGATTGACTGGTGATTGCTTCTCTTTTCAAGGCTCACGTTTCTTTCAAGCCAACGATGGCTCAGCAACGAAAATGCCCAACGTGCTCATCCACAGCAGTAGATGGAAATTTTGTGGTGCAATACGATGTGAACAGAGAAACCACAGGTGGAGAATTGGAAGTAAGTGTTGCTGTTCAACTGGGATGAGAGATCCATGACTGCAAGGATTGCTGTTATTAAGCAAGCTGTGCTAAACTTCATCATGCAGGAGAATGAGCGTGAGAAAGAGCTCTGTATCCAATTGAAAGAACAGAGAGATTTTAAGTGGGCAGAATGGATTTACTTAATTTATGAGTAAGACTTGGTCCTACATACAGGCAGGAGCAGACTCCTGTCTTGTCCACAAGCCAATGTCTTTTATATGTAGCCACACTCTGCTGATTTAACGTTGAATCAGAGGACAGAGTCACTGGAAGTTGTACCAATATATCACAAGGAGACAACCAGAACATCACTATTTTCTGTTACTGTGAATCAGTTCTGGGCTTGAATTAGTACAGAAGAACAGTCTTTTTTAAAACATTTTTCATTCCTCTCTGTGCGTGACAGTTGTCTGAGAATCAGGCTCTGCTTTCCTTGATAAAGTAAAAACTATGGAGTATAAATGGTGTAAGTCTACAAATACAGAGACCTGTAGAGCTGAAAGTTAGATTTGGCCCATAAAGAATAACATTTTCTGCTCTGTTACTGTCTTGAGTTTTCTGACATCTTTACCATATCTCATCCCACTGTGATTTTTTTTTATTTCATTTTGCAGATTTTTAATGGCTATTTTATTCACTTCTTTGCTCCGGAAAATCTTGATCCTCTACCCAAAAATATTTTATTTGTTATAGACGTCAGTGGCTCAATGTGGGGGCTGAAAATGAAACAAGTAAGTGTTTGACCTTTAATGCAAAATGGACCTCCCGCCAACTTTTCCCATGTGCCTTCCTGTACGATTCTGTAGCAGACTGGAACTCGAAATTGCCAGTTAAGTCCTTTACGCTTTACTCCATCAGAAGTCTCAGTGAATTTGGAGAATATTAGATGCATCAAAGTCTTCATGATTTTACCCTCTATTTGTAATTCTCCTTTCATGTTGTAAAGAAGAGGTGATGCCACTGGAATATTTATTTTAGCATTAAATTAAAATGTTAATTGAGAGATCACCAAAAAAAAAATACTGCAAAGGCTCTTTCTCTAATCTCTTCTACTGAATCCTGGGAAAGTCTCAGTGGGGGTACTACCTCCCTGCTTTCAAAAAGTTGTAGAAAAATTAGTGACAGACCCCTGAAGAGCAGTGAGAATCATTTAGACAACAGGGGAGTGTGAGGGAATGGAAAAATAAGATGATTTAGTCTGCAAAAGCAAAGACTTGGAGAGACATAGCTTTCACATATGTGAACAAATGTTCTAAAAGAGAAAGTCATCAACTCTCATTCATGCCCACCCAGGATAGAGTACAATGGAATCAGATGGATTTACAGCAGGAGGGGGTTGTATTAGATATCAGGAAAAGTGCTGAGATTCAGGAGATTGCATATCATATGTCACTAAGAGATTTAAGAACTGACTAGACAAACATTACTTGGGGGTGATCTAGGTATATTTGAGTTTGCTTCGGAGCATAATGCTAAGGTCTGGCAGATTGCTTCCTTGCTGCAATCAATGCTGCAAAACTGGGACACCGGCTAATCGCTACTCGTTTCAATTATACATCTTCAATCAGATGCTACCCAGCCTGAAATGACATCATTGCAGACAGAACTAAGGCTCCTGAGCTGGTAGGAGCAATTCCTCACTCCTGGAGTGCATCTCACAAACTGCTCTCTCAACTCACTCTATTAGTAGGATTTAAGCGAGGGTGAGTTGAGTCACATGGCTTTGTTCTTACTAATGGCATTTCTTCTGTATTTCTTTGGAGAAAAGTTCACCTTTATGCAGGAAATGCAAAAAAAAAAAGAGAGATTTGGATAGCGGGTGCTATTTCGGATTCCAGTGCTTATGTTCTTATTCATCACAGGCATCCATGTGCTTGTAGACATAAGTTCAGAAGATGCTTCCAGCACCAGGAAGCATAAACCTGTCTTCTCTTAAATTTCTTCTTCTCAGACCATCGAGGCCATGAAGGCAATACTGAGTGAGCTCCGTGCTGCTGATCAGTTCTCCCTTATCGACTTCAACCACAATGTCCGATGCTGGAGAGATAATCTAGTCTCAGCCACCCCAGCGCAGGTTGAAGATGCTAAGAAGTACATCCAGACAATCCATCCCAACGGGGGTACGAGGTTTTGATTGCAAGGTGCTCATGGAAGTTAGATATCCCAGCAATGGGTATCTCAGACAGTCTTCAGATTGGTAGAGTATTCAGTGGATATGCCACACACCAATATAGGTTAGGGGCAGACCTGCTGGAAAGCACTTCTGAGGACAAGGATCTGAGGGTCCTGGTAGATAGCAAACTATCCATGAGCCAGAAATGTGCCCTTGTCACCAAAAGGATCAGTGGAATTCTGGGCTGCATAGGGAAGAGTGTGGCCAGTAGGTCAAGGGAGGTTCTTCTCCTCCTAGACTCTGCAACGGTGAAGCCACAACTGGAATACTGTGTCCAGTCCTGGGCTTCCCAGTTCAAGAGAGACAGGGAACTACTGGAGAGAGGCCAGCACAGGACAATAAGAATGCTGGAGGGATTAGAGCATCTCCCTGATGAGGAAAGGCTGAGAGAGCTGGGACTCTTTAGCCTGGAGAAGAGAAGGCTCAGGGGAGATGTTAATTAATTAGTAATATTTACAAGTATCTGAAGGGTGGGTTGAAGAAGGATGGAGTCAGACTCTTTTCAGTGGTTCCCACGGACAGGATGAGGGGCAATGGGCACAAGCTGGAACATGGGAAGTTCCATTCAAATATGAGGAGAAACATCTTTCCGGTGAGGGTGACAGAGCCCTGGCAGAGGCTGCCCAGGGAGAGTATGGAGTCCCCTTCCCTGGAGATCTTCAAGACCTGCCTGGATGAGTGACGTGCTCTGGGCAACCCTGCTTTAGCAGGGGAGTTGGACTAGGTGATCTCTAGAGGTCCCTTCCAACTCTGACAATTCCATGATTCTGTGATATATGAGTGCCTCATAAGCCTGACTTTGTTACCACTAAAAATTAGACAGATCCAGCAAAACCAATGGGAGCATTTTATAATCCTGTCTCTGGAGCTGCTTTTTCTTTTTTCTTTCTTGACAAAGGAAATGCTTATTTTCAGATTGCTCAGTCTTCCTACTCCTGTTCCTCTCATTCTAATTTCTTACTCTGACCCCAGAGTCAGAGTTTGGCCACCAGCCAAACTATTAGATAGGCATTCACCTCTTCTTTTCTAATCAAAATGTCCAAGGACCAGGCTGATGCCAGAACAGAAAGTTCCTTCTTGCTCTCATGCAATCACCTTCCTCCAAATTCACTACTTCTCCCCATAGCAAATAGTTCCCAACAATAAAAATGGTCCTGCTGGAATTAGTGAGGGGGGATGGAAGGGCCAGATGAAGAAGACAGCCTGTGTTGAAAGAGGGAAGCAGAGGGCAAGCAGAAGTAACATAAGCATCACAGAAGAGGGATTTTGCTGCCTTGATCTCAGGTCTTGTCCATGCTGATTATTTCCCCTTAGAATCTCAGGGCTCATCCAGATTCAACAAGAGATTCAAAAAGAATCAAATGTGTTTTCTTCATTGCGTCTTTGACAGGCACAAACATTAATGAAGCTCTTCTGCGAGCCACATTCATCCTGAATGAAGCCCAGAACTTAGGCATGTTGGACCCTAACTCAGTCTCCATGATTGTATTGGTGTCCGATGGAGACCCGACAGTAGGTAAGGACCCTGCTTTAGGTGAGAAGAAAGACCAGATGCAATTAGCCTGAGAAAAGCATGCAGCTTGTAGACACACCGACAGTAAGTTAAAAACCATCCTGTTCTCCTTTCTTCCAATGCCTATTCTGCTCTTTTGCCAAGTGCTATAGGTGCCCTGGGGCTTTGGACAGAAGCTTTCAAAAGATGAGCAGATTATGTTATTCAAGTTACATACTTCTTGCAATTACAGAGGTGCACAAGGCCTGTAGGAGAGGTAATTACAACAACCTTAGAAAAAATTTCCTCTTCTAGTGACCCATGCCCACACAGATCTATGCAGTCCCAAGTGTAACAGCAAAACCAGGACAATTAAGCAGAATGCAAATTAATTTGGGCTGGATTTGGTACAAGTCAAAAGCAATCACTTACTGCAAGATGACAGCCCAGAAAAGGGCCATTAAAAATAAGTTTGAAGGAAAGAAGTCAATCCTAATGGCAGCAGAGAACATCTTAAGTACAAGAAAGAGTAAAACCTTCGTGGAGATGTCTTAGTCTGCAGAGAGCTTGAGACTTGGGAGAAATCTAGACGTGTTACAATTACAGACTCCCCAGGAAGTTCATGAAAGTCCTGGGTATACAAATAATATGCATCAGGTACCCAGAAAGACTTCAAGGGAATCATCTTCAGTGGAAAAAATTTGTTAGTCTTCATCCAGGAGATGTTCAAATGTCACTGTAGGCACTGCAAGATGGGGATTGGGCATTTGAGCTGTCTAGTTTGAGTTGTCTCAATTTCCCTTATATTAGGGGAGAACAAGAGACACTGGAAGATTATGAATGCTCTTACCTTGGTGGAGACTTCCTCCGTTGCTCAGAAGGGTGTCACTCTTTCTGTGTCTCAAAGGTGAGCTGAAGCTGACAACGATCCAGAAGAATGTGAAGCAGAGCATAAAGGACGAATTCTCTCTCTTCTGCCTTGGGATTGGGTTTGATGTAGATTATGATTTCCTGCAGAGAATCGCAACTGACAACCGTGGCATGGCCCAGAGGATTTTTGGAAATCAGGAGACTTCTGCCCAAATGAAGGTGCGTTTCCCGCCCATTGACTCCAAAACTCTCCAGTTGTGTTCACGGCTGTGGAGCTGGGTAACTCGGCTACCACGAGCAAAGTTACTGCAGGTTCTTAGGGGCGGTGTCACAAAAAGCATAATTTCTTCTGGAGAGTCCTGCAAGATGACAATTATGTATTAGCTTAAGTGCTTCTAGTTACAATTTTTGTGGTATCTATAACACTAAACTTTACTGCTCTGTGTGGGATTAATATTCTATAAAACAGTCCTGTCTTAACCATAAAAAAAGAGTTTCTGAATTCAAATTAAGGCCCAGATGTTACCTCAGGCCAATTCTGCACTAACAGAAGTCCTAGATATAAATGCTAAATTGTAATCCAAATTTTGCCAGCGTAAGAAAAAGTTCCATTCTAGGAGGCTCTGGCTCCAAATCTGTGAGCAGCAGATGACGATGAGCAAGCAAAAGTTTCCTGATGAGCAAACTCTTACATCTGTACCCTGTTTCTATGCATTGGTTTCATCACCAGTGCGGGCTTCTCATACTTCTTCTTTCCCAACACAGGTGTGATAGGACACACTACATGTTGTCCTGCCAAACAGACCAGCTCTGAGGGTGCAACCTCTTGGTATGAGACAGCCTCCATCCATAGCACTGGATGGGTACCTGCTTTCCTCTCTGGTCCCTTGTGCGGACTCCAGCTGTTCACACATCCTGGTTCACATCAGCCACGGGTCAGAACAGGGTAAACGGTCCACAGCACAGAAGAGCATCCCAGGGAGATATAGGTCTAGTTTTTGGCAAGAATTAGGTGGGAAGCATCTGTGTGTCTTACACAGCAGCCAAGAGCTGAGCAACTTGATAATAGCTTCAGGCCCATATACACCTGTGTGCAAGCCTTTTAGCTCTAGGAATAGCATAGCCCATGGGCTTCCGATCATCCTTTGACTTCCACAAGACTTGGGCCAGATCTTCTCGCTGTACCCTCTTATAAGAATACTAAGGTTTAAGTATAAATGAATCTACATTCTCTGGGACAAGGGAAGTCCCACTTGCTCATTAGGGGTCCAGGTTTTAATATCTGCTGTCTTTACTTAAGAGTAATGCATGTGGGAGGGTTGTTTCAAGTACAACAGACTCACTTCTCTGTCTTCTTCCACTTCAGAATTTCTACAACCAGGTCTCCACCCCACTCTTGAAGAAAATTCAGTTCAACTACCCTCAGGAGTCAGTGTCAGATGTCACCCAGAGCAGCTTCCATAACTACTTTGGTGGCTCAGAGATAGTAGTGGCTGGGAAGGTTGACACGGAAAACCTGCAGCACTTGGAAAGCATCGTCACAGCGACAGCAGTGAGTGAGGGTCTCCTTAGGATAGCTGCTCCTGGGGTCTGGGCTGGTTCATTCACTCGTCTGCACTGTCTCTCTGCGGGGGGTTACTGCTTGGGTTCTGGGTGGGAGCATGGGTAAAGTCATGGTCAGGTTGTCCAACAGTGTTTCACAGTAGCTTCAAGTACAGCCACAAATAGTCACCATCTGCATCTTGCAGCCTGCAGAAGGAACTTCCTTCTAACGAGTCCACCATACATAATTCAATTGCAGACCAGACTAAGACCATGGAACCCTCCTTCGCGCTTTGTAAAGGTGCAGGGGAGATCCCCTAAGGTATCTCCTTTCATGGCTGAACCTCCCACTGTTGAGGAGCTGAAGCTGGTGGGTCTACAGTGTGTCAAGTCCACCCACTGTCCTTTTATGCTCTGTCTTGTGGCATGTACAACAAGACTTTCCCCGTGTTTTAGGGCTGCTCTTCAAAATGGAGTGGGATGGGGTTGGAATACTACATTTAGATCTTTCTTTCTGAAGACAAACCAAAATATCCATGTTGTTACAGGGCTCAGGAGCTGCCATTTGTTATTTGCTGGAAAAATCAAATGCATTCAATATTCCTTCCTGCCAAAACACAGTGCAGTCCAAGGGATTGTGGGAGAAAGTAGAATTTTCTGGTCCCTGTTGCTCAGTAGGAATTGGATGTGAGAAAGCCAAAGGGGAGGACACCAGAGCTCTGTTAAGAGCCTCTTCTTTTCTCATGTGACGGCACCCTCTTTGGCTAACGCTGACAGCTCCTTTACTTGTTTTAATCCACTGCCACTAAAAGTGTCATTAACAGGAGACCCTCTTGCTACAGCTCCCTTCCCCAAGGCAGGCAGGCCAACAGTGGTGGGACTTTCTGATCTAGAAGTGACCATGGGTAGAGCCAGAGCAGGTCTGTAATGCCAGCCACACCAAGAGGGGAACTCAAAGGCACTGCCTTCTCCTGGCTCACTCTCCTTTGCCTTTATCGTGGATTGCATAGGCAAATGCAGAGCTCGTCATGGAAACCCTGCGAGATGTTGAAGAGCTGGATGGCTTCATGAAGAAAGACAAATACGCAGATCCCGATTTCACTAGGAAGCTGTGGGCCTATCTGACTGTCAACCAGATGCTGGCAGAGAGGTGAGGAGAAATGTGGTCTGTTGTGGAAGGGAAACCAGGCATGAGGACAATCTGGTCCTCTCTGGGAAGCAGCCATGAGGCTGCTCGCAGAGTTTCAAATGAATAGGGCAAACAAATCAAAATGAAGGTATGTGATACCTTCAGCCACATTCCTCCTATTTTGAACACTCGGAGACATCAGGGAATAGATTTTGGGAGCAGTTAACTAGAGGACTAAGGGTCAAACAGACTTAGCTGTGGGCCCGAGTGAATGAAATGAAATGAAATGGGAGATTTGCCTTACAGAGCCTGGGTAAAATCTATGGAGCAATTCAGGATTAATTGCTCCTGAAGCAAAAAGATGTCTCCTGATAAGACCAGGAGAAGGACTGGGCCTCTTTGAGTAAAGGCCATAGCCCACGGAAGCCCAGAATATTCTTCTTATGGAGAGCTCATTCATGTAGGCCCTCAGACTTTCCTTCTTGCAACACCCACCAGTTTGTCTCTAAGGCTGCTCTGTGGAGGCATCGTCACAGCAGCTGCCCTGTAGAGCAGCCAACGATGCCTTCTGTTTTGTTTTCCACCCAGAAACACAGCCCCCACTGCAGCTTTGAAGAGGAACATCACCAAATCCATCCTGCAGATGTCACTTGACCACCATATTGTTACACCCTTCACAGCCATGCTGATAGAGAATGCTGAAAAGGATGAGATAATGCTGGCAGACCAGCCCAAAGATCCCAGAAGGGGCTGCTGCCCAGGTCAGTGTCTCAGTTTGTCTTATTCTACCTCTCACTTTGGTTTAGTTCTTCTTGTGTTGGAAGAACTGCTGTGTTCATTGGTCACTCCATGTGTCTGTGCTTGTCAGTGACAGCTGATCAAATCTTCAAGGCGTTACAAAAGTTCTCCTTGGAGCCATTGGCTTCAGTGAGGACTAAAATTTGCCAACATTGTAATGACAAGGTTTCCAATAAGCCTACAATGTCACACATTGAATGTCTTCTTATTGTGGTGGAAATAGACCCAAAGCTGAGGGACTTGGGTCTTTTTAGCTTGGAGAAGACTGAGGGAGATCTGATCAATGTCTATAAATACTTGAAGGGTGGGTTTTGAGGATGTGGCCAGTCTCTTTTCAGTCGTGCCCAGTGACAGGACAAGAGGGCACAAACTTGTACATAAGAAGTTCCATCTAAACACGAGGAGGAACTTCTTGACTTTGAAGTTGGCAGAGCCCTAGAACAGGCTATCCAGAGAGGTGGTGTCTGAATGGAGAATGGAGACATTCAAAACCCACCTGGACAAGTTCCTGTGTAACCTGCTCTGGGTGACCCCACTTTGGCAGGAAAGTTGGACTAGATGCTCTCCAGAGGTCCCTTCCAACCCCAAATCATTCTGTGATTCTGTGATTTCAGGGACAGTTGGAAGTGGTTCTTGAACAGAGCAGAGGACAGAGCTCATAAAAATAATATCAAAGTAAATCTGTGCTTAGGATTGTCCAACATGTGGGCCATACCAATGAGTTTGTCCATGGCATGGAATAGGTAATTTGAAGGAGATTTTTCTGTCTGTCCTTACACAGCTCTCCTCAGAGCTGCACTGTCTGTCTGCATAGACAGAGACTGGGTCTTCCATTGAAATCACTCACTTTTCAAAGGATTGACTAATTGTTCTTTTATCATGACAAACCTACTGCAAAACTAAATGGTGCATGGCAGAGCCTCTTCATACATAGCAGTCCATGAAACTAATGTGACTTGGAAACAAACTTAGGAGTCTCTGTCCAGTTTTTAGTTCCCCTGCAGGAGTAAAACCAGTTGATGGAGATTTTGAGGATCCAGCTGTGCAATCTTCTGCCCTGCTGCAGTCCCCCCTGCTCCTTTTTCCCTTTACTGCTCTCCAGAGCAGGGCCAGCAGATGAGAATATGTACCCTGCTTCAGCTCTTGACATTCCCAGCCCAACACATGAAAAAAAAACCCCAAGTTTCATAAATCACTTGAGATCATACTGCTTTATGAACTAAATGGGACAGAGGGTGCACATATTACTTTCTCCTGCCTCTGCTTCAGTGAAGGCAGAGAGATCTCAAGCAGAAGAGGACACGTTAAGGGATCATTTTTCAAATGCTTCCATTTATTTCTAACCTTTATGCCTGTGGGTCACCCCAGGGCATGCAGAAAGAGTCCTACCTTTTCTCAGGCACCCCAAACCCAGGACCCAAGTCAGCAAAGCTTATACCACATGCTAAATTTTTAAAAATTCAGCTTTTTATTTGGCAAAGCGGTTAAGCCCTTGCACTGGGAGCTTTGCTAAAGCACATGAATAAAAAGCCAGGCTCCATTTTTCACCAATAGCTTATGGTTAGCTCAGCTGCTCTGGTAAGTCATATTCCTCTGGTGGAGGTGTTGGAGTAAATCCATCTGAAATTCAGTGTAGAAATCTGTCCCCTGTAAAGAGCGTCATGGTTTACGTTGGTACCTTCAGGCTCTGTCTGCGTTGCCTTAAAAATTCGACTATTAAATATGGCAGCACTAACAAAAACCTAATTGTGGCTGTCGTTTAACAGGTACTCTAGGGCTAACCCCAAATGCACCTAACAATAACAAAGGTATCCCAGCCTGGGCCAATGTCTCAGCTGTACCAGTCAGCTTCATGCCTGAGCAAAGGAGTCCTCCTGTCTCCTCTCTGAGCATAAACAGAGGTAAGAGCTACAGTATTTCTCCGCAAAGAATCACCAGACAGCAACACTCATCACCCAATAAACAAATAAAGGTGGTAGAACCAAAGCTAATCAGCACTTGGGGAATGTTATCTTCTGTAACAAGATGCTAAGGTCTGTAATGACGGACGAGTCCATCAGTTGTCCTAATTTTTCTTGCTGAGTTTTCCCAACTGTTATAAAAGCTGTATCTTCATTTAGGAACTAATCCACAAGAGAACAAATGAACTGCTGTGAGTAGCTGAGGATGTCAGTGTGAAAGGTCCTCAGTGCAGCCCCCGCTGAAGGTCTGAGCGGGGCACAATCATCTGCACCTCAAACCCCAGCCACTTCAGTCCAATTTTTGCAAATCCATCCAGCGCTTTTGTTAAAAAATACCGAGTCATTTTGACTTTGGATGGGCGAACCTGTAAAAATACGCTCCACGTTCCAAGCATGAGACTAGTTGAGATCCTAACAGCATCCCAGCCTCTGCGGCATCCCTCCCCGAGGCGGGGGCTGCTCACCGAGCTTATGTTGGGCTTCTCAGCGGTAGCGAGGCTGACGTGAAGTTACTGCCACTGTAAATGACAGGCAAGTGCTCAGTGGGAGATAAAAATCTCTCAGAGCACTGATGACTGATGGATCGTGTTAATCCTTGGGCCTTTGCCACAGTTTAGCGCCTGCCTTAAACAAACCCGTCGCCTGTAAAAGCAGTAAAACTGCAATAACTCCGGGAGTGCCTGTGTGCGGATGTGTGTATTTACAGAGCTATCAAACAAAGAGCTACTGAACTCCTCCTCAGCCTAGCTCGAGGGTTATTCTAAGACTTTGGATCATCAAGAAACTATTTGGAAAAGAAGGTGAGGGAAGAAAAGTTACCTGCCCATCTCATACGTGTATTTTGCACTGGAAATTCTTTTTGTCCCTGGAAACGTTGGTCAGAACAGGCTTTGGCATCGAGTCGAGGAAGGTCAAGCAGTTGGTGAGAATAAGGAAAGATTATTGATGTCTGTATTCAAGAGATTCAATATATTAAAAAGATTCAGAGACATTCTAAAGCTACTTCACCCCTTGGAGGGTACCTGCCCCACTGTCTCCTGTGAAGACATTCCTGGTCAAGGGTCTAGGATTTTTCTAGTGTACGGGAAGAGTTAAATATGCCCAAAAGTTGAGGACCACCAGAGAATGAATGGATGCTGTCCTAGCTGTCACCACAGGCAACGCTAGTACAGTCTCTCTGAATGTTGACAGGGAGATACCAAACACTACCAAACCATCAAGACCCGGGCTGTGCTTTGCACTTCAAGATGAGACTGGAAGCAGCCACCTTCAGTGATTAGTGTAGGTGTTTGTCTCGTTTAAGGAAAATTTTAAAGACCATATGACTTTCAGAAGGGTCCAATCCCAGCAGGGTGTTAAACATGCTGTAAGAACAAGTCCTGGATTGTCTTCCTCAGAGAAGTTGCTGGGCAGGATGTCTCTTTACCCACAATCAGTATGGTGGTATGGACTTGTAGCAGGTCTGAGAGCTTCTTAGTTTGAAGGAGTGATATCCTGGGAGTCTGTCACTTTTAGAAATAGGCAACAGCTGGGCCAGAGGTGTCACCCAAGTCCTGCTTTTTGTGCCTTAGATTCTTTCCTGGGTCTAGGCTTGAAAGGTATGCTCCTGTCTGTCTGGTGTCCAGATGGGTTCTTGACTTTCATCACAAAAAAATAAAGGTCAGCCTTTGGAACTCCAGGTTGAGCCTATGGCTCCCCAATGTGCCGCTGACCTGTTCACTTGGCAGTGCTCCTCAAGCTGGTAATGTCATGTCCTTTTCTTAAACAGGGGAAGTATATGAGGAAAAATTGTCCAAAGGGCTTTTGTAAGGAGCATCTGAGAACTTTCTTAGCTGCTGCAGGGGTGGAAAGCACCCCTGTCCTATTCCTCAGAGTCCCAAAAAGTGCTTCAAAATCCTTGAAGTGTCTCAATTTTTGTGTCCCTTATCTCTAGGGCAGGTACTGGCCTGCTTTTCACACCTGTTTCTTTTCTATGTTTCAGTTGACAATGACCCACATTTCATCATCCATCTGCCCAAGAGCCAAAGGAACATCTGCTTCAATATCAACTCAGAGCCTGGAAAGATCTTAAATTTAGTTTCTGATCCTGGTACTGGTAAGGGTTCACTTTACAGCACATTTTCCTTCTCTTGGGTTCAGAAGGTATTCAGGGGAAGTGCCTGCAGGGAGGGGTGTGTGCAAACAGGCATGTGGGCAGCAGGTTGAGCAGAGTGCATATTTCCCTCCGCATCTGGAGTACTGGGCCCAGTTTGAGGCTCACCAACAGAAGAAAGATAGTGACAAAGGGGATCAAATTCAGTGGTGGCCACCAAGGCCACCAAGGTGATTATGGGGTGGGAGCAGAGGACATAGAGGGTGAGGCTGAAATAGCTGGGTTTGGTCAATCTTAAGAAAAGACCCATGGTGAACCTTGCTGCTGTCTACAACCAACTAATTAGAAGGTAAAGATAGAGCCTGAAACATCTCCAAGATGGATAACTAAAGGACAAGAGGCAGCAGAAACAAGTTACCACAAGTAACTTGAAAAGCTCAACATGAGCTGGCAGCGTGCACTGTCAGTCCAGAAAGCCAACCCCAACCTGGGCTGCATCAAAAGAAGCATGACCAGCAGGTCACGGGAGGTGATTCTCCCCCTCTACTCTACACTCATGAGACACCACCTGGAGTCCTGTGTCCAGCTCTGGAGTCCTCAACCGAGAAAGGACATAGAACTGTTGGAATGGGTCCAGCGGAGATGATTCGAGGAATGGAGCACCTCTCATATGAGGACAAGCTGAGAGAGCTGGGGCTGTTCAGCCTGGAGAAGAGAAGGCTCCAGGAGACCTTCTAGCAGCCTTCCAGTATCTGAAGGGAGCTCCAGGAGAGCAGGAGAGGGACTCTTTGTCAGGAAGTGGAGTGATAGGTCAAGGGGTAATGGNTGAGATTCAGAGCAGGAGTCAGCTGTTGAGAAAAACATTTTCACTGTGAGAATGATACTTTGCTTCTATGATTCTGTGATGGCCATGCATCACTGTTAGTCCCATGGTACTCCCTGCTGAGATCACAACTCCAAGTCTCAAAGTGATGCTCCCATGATGCAGGCAATGATCTGCTTCTCTGCCCTTCACAGGAGTTGTGGTCAATGGGCAGCTCGTGGGGGCCAAGAAAACAGAGAACAAGAAACTCAACACGTACTTTGGCAAAATCGGTTTTTATTTCAAAAACAAAGGCCTTAAAGTGGAGATCACCACGGAAACGATAACAATGAAAGATGGATCTTACAGCATCACCCTGAGCTGGTCTGACACTGGGCACATCATTCGGAAACAGTGAGTTCCTAAGCATTTGTTATCTGTCCTATGGAAAAGATTTGCCACACAGTATTGGACTGACCTAGCTACAGGTGGGATCCACTCTGAGGGTGGTCAGACTCTGAAACGGGTTGCCCAGAGAAGCTGTGAATGCCCCATCCCTGGAAGTGTTCAAAGCCAGGCTGGACGGGGCTTGGAGCAACCTGGTCCAGTGCAAGTTGTCCCTGCTCCTGTCAAGGGGGATGGAACTGGATGATCCTCAAGGTCCCTTGCAACTCAAACCATTCCATGATTCTGTGGTTGCTTGAACATTGAAGTTTCTGTCCTATTAGGCATCGTCCTACCAGACCTCTGGATACAACTCTTGAGGCTGTGGGTTTCTGATGGATCATCTGCCATATCTGCCAGCCCATGCAGTTCTTCTGGATACCCATGGGCATCTCAAGGGTCTTGAAAGTTTATGTGTGGGCAGCTGGACTGAGTGCTTCTTTTGGTTCACCTTTTCTAGGCTTCTCATATCCGTAAAGAAAGAAAGCAACGTTACGATCACCGTGGGTGAGGAGATGTCCTTCATGGTTTTGCTGCATCGCGTGTGGAAGAATCACCCAGTCAATGTTGACTTCCTGGGAATCTACATTCCTCCTGAAAACCAGCTCTCTCCTGAAGCCCACGGGCTGATAGGTAAGGGCTGTGGGCCAGGTGGTGGGAATGGTGGGGCAGTAGGAAGGGGTTTTGCTAGATCTTTGAGTGAATTTATTGTCCTGGTGGGGAAGGTGGGAAAATTACTCAAATGGTCGAGATTCCTGTAATGTCTTGGAAGCCCCAAGGACATTGTAAAACATCAGGTACCAGGAGATTACTCCTTCTCCCAGCTGGGGAGGGTGTTTTCAAAACGGGTCACAGGACTATCCCTGGGGACATTCAAGATCAGTCTTCATGAGGTTCTGAGCAATCTGATCTAATTGAAAAGTGTCCCTGCTTACTGCAGGGGCTTGGACTAGATGACCTTTAAAGGTCCTTTCCAACCCAACATGTTTTATGCCTCCATGACTTGGTGACACTGTGACAGGACTTTCCTGTCCTAGCTGTGGGTCTGCCATGGGTCAAAAATATAAAAAAAAAAAACAAAACACCTGAAACAAACCCCTCAAACTTTCTTTCTGAGAAGAATCCTGTGCAAAGATTTGTAACTCAGTTCTCCCCTGAAGGACAGCCCTTTTCTGGCAATGGTAGGAAATGAAAGCAAGGGCTCAGTCCCTGAGGAAAATCATCCCTCCACGCCCTGGACCCACCCATGGGTCCTTTTAAGATGTGGGAATCCTGAGCAGCAGAGGTTGTTTTCCCAAAAACTCTTTGCAGTTTGCTTAGAAGAAGTTGGCTGGCTCAAAAGCAGAGCTCTTCCCTCTCCCAGCGTGGGTGATCCAATAGAGCCAGAGACACCGTGCCCTGTGATCCACGCAGGAGCAGTTTGCCTGCTACAGCTAGTTTGAATTTCCAAAAAAGTGTCCAGCAGCATCTTAGATGAAAGCCTCCAAGGTGAGGACATCCACAGAGCTTGAAACCTCTCTTTGATCAGGTCAGTTTGCGTCTGAACCAGAAGTGTATATCCACCACCAAACACCTGGGCAAGGTCCAGAGAAACCGCAAGCCACCATGGAAGTGAAAGGCAACAAGCTCACTGTTACCAGGTAAGAATACTGCACTTTATTGCTCTCTTTCTAAATCTGGCTTCTTTTTAACGAGGTCAGTGACCACAGGGTTACTGACTCTCAAGGATCTTGAGGGGAAAAAAACCCAAATCTGGTTTCAACAGTTAGCAAAACTTGGGTCAAGTTGGATTCTTTTATAGTTGGGCATGAACTGTTGTGTCCTTAGAGGTGCCCAACATCTGAGCTCAGACAGGCCATGTAGAAGTGCCTGGGACCTCCATAAAAGGGTCCATGAGGTTACAGACTTGTAAAATTCACTGCCATTTTGTGGTTGTTTCCACCCTCTGCTAGTGGAAGACACCCATCTCACCACTTTGGCAGAGCAGTGCCATATGAATGAGCAGGATTATTACAGAATCACAGAATTGTAGGGATTGAAAGGAACCTCTGGAGATCATCTAGTTCAACCCCCGCTGCCAGAGCAGGGTCATGCAGAGCACATTGGACAGGAACACCTCCAGGTGGGTTTTGAATGTCTCCAGAGAAGGAGACTCCACACCCTCTCTGGGCAGCCTGTTCCAGTGCTCTGCCACCCTCAAAGTAAAGTTCCTCCTCATGTTCAGATGGAATCTCCTGCGTTCCAGTTTGTGCCCATTGCCCCTTGTCCTGTCGCTGGGCACCACTGAGAAGAGCCTGACCCCATCCTCTTACCCACCTTTTAGACACTGATAAGCACTGCTGAGGTTCCCTCTCAGTCTTCTCCNTTCCAGTGCTCTGCCACCCTCAAAGTAAAGTTCCTCCTCATGTTCAGATGGAATCTCCTGCGTTCCAGTTTGTGCCCATTGCCCCTTGTCCTGTCGCTGGGCACCACTGAGAAGAGCCTGACCCCATCCTCTTACCCACCTTTTAGACACTGATAAGCACTGCTGAGGTTCCCTCTCAGTCTTCTCCAGGCTAAACAACCCAGGTCTCTCAGCCTTTCCTCATCAGGGAGATGCTCCATTCCCCTGATCATCTTCATAGCCTCCACACAACTCATCTCCAGTAGTTCCCTGTCCTTCTTGGGCTGGGGAGCCCAGAACAGGACACAGCATTCCAGATGTGTCCTCATCAGGGCAGAGCAGAAGGGGAAGATCACCTCCCTCGAACTGCTGGCCACGCTTTTTTTAATGCACCTCAGGAAACCACTGGCCTTCTCGGCCACAAGGGCAGCACATTGATGTCTTCTGGTCTGCTTGTTGTGTGGTGACCTTCATTGTGGGTGGCCTCTTCCTCGCAGGGGCTTGCAGAAGGACTACAGGACGGACCGCGTGCTTGGGACTGACGTGCCGTGCTGGTTTGTGCACAACAGCGGGAAAGGTTTCATAGACGGCCACTACAAAGATTACCTCGTCCCTCACCTCTACAGCTTTTTGAAGAAACCCTGACTGCTCCAAACCAAAACCCCTTTATAACCAACATTTCTTATCTCTCCTTCACACCCAAACAACTTTTCCCTACAGGAGCTGCCGGCCCAGGTCAACCAAAGGTGGCTTTACCACCATTTGCTTGATAAATGATCTTTTTTCTTTCTTTTTTTTTTTTTTTTTGTCCTCTTAAGGAATTTGAGGTCTGCCTTACATTTGCACCTTGTAGCAGCTTACACTCAAAACTGTATTTTGGTTTCTGTTACGGAAAAGGTGTTAAGCACTGCAGACCNGCAACATGCTGGGTTGTAGCAGCACCAGATGTAATACTTTGCTTTCTTCAAACTGCTGGGAAAACGTAAAGTTCACACACCGCTGGACTGGGCGAAAAAAGGAGGATGTAAAGGAAATAAACCAGAAAAGGAGCGTGGCCTCTTGCGAGGAGGAGTGTCCAGCCTTGACGGGTGGGTGAATCAGTCACAGAATCAAAGAACTTCTGTGGTTGGAAGGGACCTCTGAGATCATCGAGTCCAACCATACACACACCAAAAAAACAAAAAACAAAAAAACAAAAACAAACAAAAAAAAACCACAAAACACATACACACAAAAAAACCAACAACCATAAACAACACACCACACCACCCAATACNAAAAAAAAACCACAAAACCCCCCAACACACCACCACAAAAAACCAAACCTCACGAAACAAATCACCCAACCCAACAATCTCTGCCACTAGAGCATACCCTGAAGAGCCACATCTACACGTTTCTTTACCTCCAGGGATGGTGACTCCACCACCTCCCTGGGCAGGCTGTTCCAGAGTCTGACCACCCTCTCAGTGAAGTAATTCTTCCTAATATCTAATCTAAACCTCCCCTGCTGCAACTCCAGACCATTTCCTCTGGTCCTGTCGTTATTCCTTGGGAGAAGAGGCCAACACCCACCTCTCTAGACCCTCCTCAGGTGAGGAACGTCCTTGAAATAACCGACATTGGCCTATGGCAGGGAAGTGGAGTGCACGAGTCTGAGGCAACATCCAGCCAACCTTTTTTTTTGTGTGTGAAAATTTCAGTATCACAGTGGAGTTCACACAGAGAGAAAAAGCTGTGAAAGCAGGAAATATTCTTACTACACAGAAATCACCATCAGTACCTAGAAGCTTCCCTTCCAGCAGAAGTATTCAGGCTGGAGAGGTGGGCTAATGCAAACTGCATGAAGTTCAACCAAGCAGGTTGCCACGTCCCAGACTCCTGCACCTGGGATGTGGCAATCCCAGGCACGAATACAGGGTGGGCGGAGAATGGCTGGAGTGCAGCCCTGAGGAGAAGGACTTGGGACAATGGTTAGAGTTGGAAGAGACCTTAAAGATCATCGAGTTCCAACCCCCCTGCCATGGGCAGGGACACCTCCCACCAGACCAGGTTGCTCAAAGCCTCATCCAGCCTGGCCTTGAACATTTCCAGGGATGGGGCATCCACACCTTCTCTGGGCAACCTGTTCCAGTGCCCCACCACCCTCACAGGAAAGAATTTCTTCCTAATATCTCATCTAAATCTCCCCTCTTCCAATTTAAAACCATTACCCCTTGTCCCATCACTCCACTTCCTGACAAAGAGTCCCTCTCCTGCTCTCCTGGAGCTCCCTTCAGATACTGGAAGGCTGCTAGAAGGTCTCCCGGAGCCTCCTCTTCTCCAGGCTGAACAGCCCCAGCTCTCTCAGCCTGTCCTCACAGCAGAGGTGCTCCATCCCTCTGATCATCTTCGTGGCCCTCTGCTGGACCTATTCCAACAGGTCCATGTCCTTTCTCTGTTGAGGACTCCAGAGCTGGACACAGTACTCCAGGTGGGGTCTCACGAGCGCAGAGCAGTCCTGCAGCACTGAGTTCCCCAGATGAACTGGGCTCTGGGGGAGCCAGAAAAACCTGTTGAGTGTGCTTATAAATTCCCATATCCATAATTCCACCGTCTGTTTCCCAGCTTGGATGTGAATACACGTGGTCAATCACCATTCTCTGCTCTTGTCCACACAATTTGTAACTTCACACATCTATTTCATTCTCTCTTGGGTGGGTTTTTTTCAGGCTCCAGAGTGTTAATTGTAATTACTCTCAGTGATACAGGAGCTGTTACTATCCTTCTTCATCCTCGTTACTCTCCCCCATCCCTCTGCCCTCCCAGTGCCAGTTCATTGGGGAAGGGCAGGGCTGTTCACAGCATCCCGCTCACACAAGGAGCCCGAATGGACAGAAAAGCGCATCCTCTCTCTCCAGTTCCCTTCCTCCTTGCCTCTCCATTCCTCAGATGCCGCGTTACTGCCCAACTCTGACTCGTGCTTACGGCCGAGATCCCTGGAAAGCCACCTGATGTCCTCCTGTACAAGGGTGTTTCGGGCTGCTCCCGGCAGAAGCTTTCGCTGAACTCTGCAGTCTTCCCGTTTTCCTGCAGGGGTCCCCTGGAAACCACAAATCAACCAGAGAGTGAACCTTTCAGGCAGGGAAAGGGACAAGGAGCAGCGACTTTGGCCTCCAGCGCCCTTGACTTTTGAACTTCGACCTAAGTGACAGCATCCTGCCCTCCTCTGAAGGGTACGGGGGCTATAGGTCCTAGAGACAGCCCTGCCAGGGACAGGCAGGAGCAGCAGGGGATGGTTTGTGTTTCACCTGGGACAACCTGTGCCTTTCTTTTTACTCAAACCAGGCAGTGAACCAGCTGGGCACTTCATGGGGCTCTTCGGTGGCCATAAACTGACAGATTCAGTTATACAGTTGGGTATAAGAATCATTATAGAATCATCCAGGCCGAAAGAGATCTCCAGAGGTCATCTAGTCCGACCTCCCCACAGTTGCAGGGACACCCCCAACTAGACCAGTTTGCCCAGGGCCTCATCCAGCCTCACCTTGAATATCTCCAGGGAAGGGGCCTCCACCACCTCCCTGGGCAACCTATTCCAGTGTTCCACCACCCTCAGAGTAAAGAAATTTTTCCTAATGACCAACCTAAATCTACTCTTCTCTAACTTCAATCCATTGCCCCTTGTCCTATCACAGCAGGCCTTTGTGAACAGCCCCTCCCCAGCCTTCCTGTAGCCCCCTTTAGATACTGAAAGGCTGAGATTAGGTCTCCTCAGAGCCTTCTCCAGGCTGAACAGCCCCAGCTCCCTCAGCCTGTCCTCGTAGCAGAGGTGCTCCAGCCCCCTGATCATCTTCGTGGCCCTGTCACCCTGTGGCCGATAAGAAACACAGTGACCTAAGAAAGGTTTATGTTTATTCCTAAACTGCCTTAGAAATTAAACATCGTACAAAATGCGACACTTTTTTTAAAAAAATAAAAAAGGAATGTTACATCATTTAGGATGAGTCACCTGACTCACGTACACGCCAACAATGGAAGCACGAAAGAAGGAAAAGGCTCCAAAAAACCAAACCAGCAACCACCAGTTGGTATCTGCTCACGCTTCGGCTGTGCCAACCCTGCCTCAGTAACATCCATCCTGGAGTCTGCCTGAAGCTCGGTTGAATCGTAGCGTTATCAGGAACCCTGACAAACAAGGCGACGGAGGAACGATGACTCGGGTTCTGCAGTTGCTGATGTGCCAACCAACATTACAACGGTGACAGCCCTGCATAAACCAGACCGTCCTTAGAAACTCCAGGAAAATAATCCCTTAGAGCAGCGTTACCTTCCTGCCGTTTTCCTAATCCCTTCCTTGTTCCCGCAGCCAAAATTCAGTTTTGGCTGTGGATTGAGGAGCGGGTTGTTTGAACTCACACACGCTGCCTGCTTCCAGCAGCATTTTGCAGGGGTTTGTCTCTTACAGAACTCCCAACGTTCTTCAGAAAATAAAATACTGCTCTATTATACAAAAGGAAATCAAAGCAGATACTACCCCATAGTTTTGATACAGAATCAGCTGAAATTTTCCACCGATAAGGTTTCCACAAACACTTTATGTCACAAATCCATAGTGATCTTTAAATAAAGCCAGTTTGCTTGTGGTTAATTTCTATGTACATTATAAATACATACACACACACAGTTAAAACCCTGACATGGTAGAGTCTTGTGTCTGCCTGCAAGATGCCAGAAAGATGTTTTTGAGAACCAGAATCATCTCTGATGCACCATTAGGGCCTCAGGCGAGTTTGGAAATGTCTTCGTACTGGATATCTTCAACTCGGCGTCCTTTCAGAGGCCCCTGGAGGATAACACAGCAGAAGAAATAAGGAGAAACTTATTATAAACAATGCATAAACTTATTCGTTTGTTGAATTCATAGAATGGTTAGAGTTGGAAGGGGCCTCAGAGATCATCGAGTTCCAACCCCCCTGCCATGGGCAGGGACACCTCCCACTAGACCAGGCTGCTCAAAGCCCCATCCAGCCTGGCCTTGAACACCTCCAGGGATGGGGCAGCCACAGCTTCTCTGGGCAACCTGTTCCAGTGCCTCACCACCCTCACAGCAAAGAATTTCTTCCTAATATCCAATCTAAACCTCCCCTCTTGTAGTTTAAAACCATTCCCCCTTGTCCTATCACTACACTTCCTGACAAAGAGTCCCAAGAGGGACTTTAAAATCCCAAGAGGGACTTTAAATTTCCAAAAGGGACTTTAAAATAAGACAGTTTCAAGGGGCTGTATGAAATCTCACCACACATTTAGACATTTTTCAACAAGGTCACGTGCCGGGTCCTGCTCTTGGGTCACACTGACCCCAGGCTTGGGGCAGAAAAGGACCCGGGGGTGGCGGTTGACTGTTGGTTGAACAGCAGCGTTCCCAGGTGGTCAAGAAGGCCAAGAGCATCCTGGTCTGTATCAGGAACAGTGTGGTGAGTAGGAAATGGGAGGTGACGGTCCCCCTCTACTTGGTGCTGGTGAGGTCCCATCTGGAGTACCATGTCCAGTTTTGGGCCCCTCACCACAAAAAAAAAGACATTGAGGGGCTGGAGTGGGGCTGGAGAAGGGCAACGAAGCTGGTGAGGGGTCTGAAGAATAATAAGTCTTGTGAGGAGAGGCTGAGGGAGCTAAGGTTGTTCAGCCTGGAGAAGAGGAGGCTGAGGGGAGACCTTCTCACTCGCTGCAACTCCCTGAAAGGAGGGTGTACAAAGGCAGGGATCGATCTCTTCTCCCAAGTCACAGGCAACAAAACAAGAGGAAACAGCCTCAAGTTGCACCAGGGGAGGTTCTGATATTTTTCTGCTATCAGGAAAATTTTTTTTACACAGAAAGGGTCATCAAGCATTGGAAGGGACTGCCCAGGGGGGTGGTTGAGGCACCATCCCTGGAGGTGTTCAAAAGACGGGTTGACATAACGCTCAGTGACACCGTTTAGTGATGTCTTTTTATCAGTTAGGTTGCTGGTTGGACAAAATGATCTTCAAAGTCCCTTCCAACCCAGACAAGTCTACGATTCTATGATTTTCCAAGAAGCACAACCAAAGTCACCAGCACTGGATCTCACAGCCGTTAGTGGTTTTACTCAGTGCTGCAGACAACAAAAGCACAACAACCGCTTTTCTGTTTAAGTTCTCTGTCCAAAAGCCACGTGGAACTACACATCGGAGGCTGCACAGGGGACGTGCAGCAGAACCCATCCAAAAAACTGCAGGTTTGGGATTTGCTCACAATACAATTTTTATCTCTTTCCTTACTTTTAATCTGGCCAGAGAATGTGGCAGGGCCTCAACACCGCCCCAGAACTTTCAAGATACTTTTTGCGTTAAAGTCCTTGCGATTTTGAGGAAAGAAAAGGAACCGTTTTGAATTAATACACCATAAGCTTGTAAACAGTAAAAGATTTAATTTTGAATACAAACTTCTTACATGTAAAAAATCATAGAACAGAGTCATAGAATCATAGAAGGGTTAGAGTTGGAAGGGACCTTAAAGCTCACCCTGTTCCAATGCCCCTGCCATGGGCAGGGACACCTCCCACTCGACCAACCATAATTGTTACCCAGGAATGAGACAACAAATAAGCACATAAAGCCCCATGCTCAATCTGGAAGAGGTAGCAATAAATTCACCTCCTTGAATATTTCACATTTTTTACCTCCCCACTAAACAGTACAACAACATCCACGTTCCAAATAAACACACAAAACATTTTGCGAGTCTCTTTCAAGTTCAAAACCTGCTAAATACAGCGTCCTGGCACCTTTTAAAAGGCAAAGGGCAGAGCATTGGGTCTGCAATGGGGAATCCGTGGCCGCTTTCCTCCTGGTTGGGAATAGGTGGGAGGTGCCCACAGCACTTTGCACACCTTAAATCCCACCTGTAAGACAGGATCAATGATACTGTCTTTCTCCACGAACGCTCTCCAGGGTGCAGATGAAAAAGGGCTCTACACAAACGAGATCTCGCAGCGTTTGATACTTACAGAGTCGATGATTATTGTCGCTGAAAACCTCTTTTCATTGATTGATTCCAAGATGCCTTCATTTCCCCTGTAACCACCATTTAACACCATCACTTTCTTGCCTGAAACGAGAAAGAGGAAAGCAGTTACATGACACATCTCTCAGCTTCTTTTGATGGACTTGTGCTTGACTCCACCAACAGCCGAGGGAGAGAAGGTTCCTCCCAGCAGCTCCAGCCCTTTTCCAAAGCATACCCACATTCACTGCTCCAGGGTATGCTCATACTATGGGCAGAAACCATTAAAACCATTAAAAATACATCAGGGAAAGAAGCCAAAGCTGCTTCTCCCACGTCCCATTCGCTGGACATTAGTCGTAGTGAAAGGATGGGCAGAGCTCACCAACAAGAGCACTTACAGACCCCATTGACCAGCTCTTCACCAG
The DNA here is from genome assembly GCA_013398155.1 of Pedionomus torquatus. Taxonomy (NCBI): domain Eukaryota; kingdom Metazoa; phylum Chordata; class Aves; order Charadriiformes; family Pedionomidae; genus Pedionomus; species Pedionomus torquatus. Next base: position 66,389 of record VZRU01005980.1, read on the forward strand.
CTGCAGAGATGCAGAACGTGGCAGGTCTGCTGAAGAGTCTGTGAATCCCAAAATCCTGCATTCCGTTTCCCCTCACACCGACATTGTTCTTCTTAGTGTTACCCTGACCATTCCCAGAAATGCTACTCAGATGCTTACACACAAATACTGGTGTGTTCCAGCCAGAGAAACGCCAGTGAACCTGAGAGTAGATGAGGTTAAGCTTTGCCAAGCGCCCACGGCAATCTGAGGCACGACTTTGGAGGGAAGATCCAGAATTAATATGACCAAGGCCTCTGTGGGGCTCCCAGAAATGCTTCCTGGCAGCTGAAGAGAGATGCTTTCATCTTGTCAAATGAACCGATTCCTGAAGCGTTTCTGCCTTCTCAGAAAAGAATCCAATTCTTACAAGAAGAGACTGGGAAGATTCAAAGCAGAAGCAACCTAACAGCTCCCTAGGAAGCACCGAGGGGATATTTGGTAAACGATCAGGGTAATGATCTCTGCCCAGGGAGGTGGTGGAGTCTCCATCTACGGAGACACCCAAACCCCGCATGGACAAGTTCCTGTGCAACCTGCTCTGGGTGGACCTGCTTTGGCAGGGGTGTTGGACTAGATGATGTCCAGAGGTCCCTTCCAACCCCATGTCTTTCTGTGATTCTGTAACTTAGAAAAAGCTGCCCCGAGAGTGAAGTGGTTGTCGTTACGGCATTTTCAAGTGGATGAATTATAGTTTAAAATAACCGAAACGTTAAGTTTTGCAGTGATAGTTAAGCTAAAAACTGACAAAACAGTTGTACCTGGTGCGGGTATTACAGTTTCTAGGTGCGTCTGATCAAGCTTCAGTTTGTCTCCAGAGTCAATCATCTTCACAACTGCTGTGTATTTGTCAATCACTTCCTGTTGTGAAAGGCAAAGGCCGATCAGAAAAACAATTTTAAAAAGTCTCTAAATTTACATTCCAGGATTAACAAACTCAGGACCGTGAGCCTACACTTCAGCAGTTTCAAAAGCAGCGAGGACTCCTGAGCTCTCCTAAAGGCTTCCAGCTTTCAAAAGCTGCTGCCCGGCCCCACTCTGAAGTTAAGGCCAGATTAAAAGGCCTCCTCTTGCACATCAATGTGGCCTAAACGACCACTAATTTTGTCAGCCTTGTCAGCAATGCGCGCTGGCAGCCCGAAAGCCAAACCCATCCTGGGTTGCATCAAAAGAAGCAGCAGGGCAAGGGAGTGGATTCTGCCCCTCTGCTCCACTCTGGTGACACCCCACCTGGAGTCCTGTGTCCAGCTCTGGAGTCTTCAACAGAGAAAGGACATGGACCTGCTGGAATGAGTCCAGCAGAGGATCACAAAGATGACCAGAGAGTTGGAGGACCTCTGCTATGAGGACAGGCTGAGGGAGTTGTTGTTATTCAGTCTGGAGAAGACAAGGCTCCAGGGAGACCTTAGAGCCCCTTCCAGACCCTAAAAGGGCTCCACGAGAGATAGGGAGTGGACTCTTGATCCGGAAGTGCAGTGATAGGATGAGGGATAATAATTTTAAACTGAAAGGGGGGAGACTTAGATTAGATACTAGAAAGAAATTCTTTCCTGTGAGGGTGGTGAGACACTGGAAAAGGTTGCCCAGAGAAGGTGTGGATGTCCCATGAATGATGGCTGCCCCATCCCTGGAGGTGTTCAAGGCCAGGCTGGATGGGGCTTTGAGCAACCTGGTCTAGTGGGAGGTGTCCCTGCCCATGGCAGGGGGGTTGGAACTCAATGATCTTGAAGATCCCTTCCAACTCTAACCGTTGTATGATTCTATCTTAGCCATTCTCTCAAAGATAAAGAGTAAATTAGAGGCTTCTTTCCTGCTAAGGGCTGGAAGCCACACAGTGACAACAGGGACATCACCTCTCAATGAGGCAAAATGTCACTGATCTTCTTTGCGCCCAGCATGAACCATGTTCCACCTCTCATATTCAGAGCTCAATGGAAGACTGAGACTCATAAATCTCCCAGATGCCTACCAAAAAAGCTGTGATTATGAGCTCTATACACTCTTGTTGGTCATTCAAAAGACACCTGGGTGTCACCTTTGTCACTCTTGCCAGAGACTGTTGAGCCTTGGTCTACCTATTAGAACATAAATACTTAAAAGGTTGGCATCAAGAGGAAGGGGCCAGTCTTTTTTTCAGCGGTGTCCAGTGACAGGACAGGAGATAAACACAAACTTAAACACAGGAAGCTCCATCTAAACATGAGGAGAAACTTCTTTATTTTGAGGGTGGCAGAGAGAGCCAGACAGGCTGCCCAAAGAGGTGGTGGAGTCTCTGGAGACATTCAAAACCCACCTGGAGGTGTTCCTGTCCAACCTGCTCTGGGTGACCCTGCTCTGGCAGCGGGGGTTGAACTAGATGATCTCCAGAGATCCCTTTCAACCCCGTATCGTTCTGTGATTCCGTAACATCATTTCCCTGGCAGCGGCTAAAGACAACAGAGCAAGGCTCACAGCCTGAGGATTTTGGAAGCAAACAGGATGTTGTTTAAAGGCAGCCTGCAGCTTAAATACGAGTGTAAAACTGAGTAGTCTGAGGTTAAAACAGAATTACACTGCTCTTGGTCATATCACAGCAATAAAGGGGCTACTCTTCAAGATAGGAACAAACTACGTAGGACAAAACAATACTTAAGAATCACTGAGTAAATAACATTAAATGAATTCAGAGATTTACTCCCTGCCCAGAGTAAGTCCCGTTAAAGTAAAGGTGACGCCTCAGCCCCCATCTGCCTTGGTTTAAGGCTGAAGAAGTTGCACAACAGAACAAAACTTCAGATGTTCCCTGATACCAGAGGAGCCCAGCTATTCGCACGCTTTACCTTCACAACTGCCTTCTTCTTGTGATACTTCTCTCCAAGCTTTTTTGTTACAATTTTTACAATGATTTCCTAGAAGATATGAAAGGAGGAAATAAATAAAAAAAACATCAAATGCCAAAATATACAAAAAAAATCTACACAATCCCAACTAACCCTACACTCAGGTCACCCACCGACTCCAGCCAGATTGCAGGGCACACTGCAGGAAGCAACAATAGTAAAGGCTCCTCATTCAAGAACTTGACTTTTTTCCTGAATTATTGCCTCAAAGTAGTATCTCTCAAGACTTTTTAATAAATACAGATACACTCAACTTCAGCATATGATGCGACAGCCCACACTGAGCCAAGGTCAGGACTTCTTGTTCTAGAAGTCCAGGCAATAAATAGACACCGAGATGAGGTCTCTCAGCTCAAAGGCTGTTACTGACTTCTACACCTCAGTGCAAATCAACTATTGCGTAGAAAGAAGGGAGCTGTAAGTAGCATCATGATTTAAACATGATTTGTAGGGACTGGCAGCACCAGATCTTTAATTAGAGAATTCCACCCCATGTGAGATCAGGCACGACGCATCAGACCCCAGATAATGCTGAACCAGAAGAGCGATTCTTCCCAAATACTGTAATATTTCATGTTTAGCAGCCTGGATAATCAGAGTGGATTTTGTCAGGAATCTGCTTTTGGATCTTTATACAAATCAACAGCAGCTTTAGAGATGTCAAATCGGTTGTATTTGGCATAATAATAATTTCTAAAACACTTACAGGCTGCAACCAGTAGTCTCTTCGAGATGTTCTTTTCTTCTCCTCTTCAAGCTACAGAACAACAACAAACAATCACCATTTATCTCCTTCTTTCACTGCAGCTTTCCCATGCCTTTGAAAAGCTGAACCAATTCTCCAGGCCCACATCAAGCGAGGAATAAAATAAAACCCCAAACCCTAAATAAGGGTAAGTCAGTGTGTGCTTGGTGCATAAAAATCAAACTGATGAGATCCAGGAATCCATGACAAAATGATGAAGGTTTATATTTGGTTTTGTCAAGTGTTTCTAAATATTTTCTTCTCTTCCAAAAATCTGTATTCTTTTACTTCCAACATCTCAGTCGTCTGAGGAATAGGCACAGATGAGCAGGAGAAACCAGTTTTAAGGGGGAACTGGAATCATTTTGCCTCCTAAGATACACAAGTCTGAACTCCACACGAACTGAAGATCTGACGTCACTTCAAAGGGATGCCCTGGTAAAGTGGACATAGTCATAGGAACTGGGGTTATAAAGACACAGATCCGGCATGATTATTACCTCCATAATCTCATCCAGTGCAGATTTCTTCTTTTTTTCTTTGGACTGACCAGAGCTATGAGCTGATTCTTTTCTTTTAACTGCCCCTTCCACCATCTTCAGTGCACTCGGCCCAAGGACGCTGCTGGAAGAGTAAGATGTTGTTTTCACAGCAGACCTTAAATTGTCTCCTCTACCAAGATGCATTTGAAGAGCTGGTTGTGCAAAAAAAGGACTATTTAATTTCAGTTGTGCAAGTCACTTTCCAGAGCCTGCATAACCTCCTTCTCTAGGATTGCATTTGGCAGCTAGAACTGATCTCCTCAAGGTGTAAACTCCATGTCCACTGACGTTGGTTGCTAGGAGTCCAGCAGAAGGAAAGCAACCTAACAATGGGTTCACCAGGGCAAAAGCAAAGAATTCATCATGGAGTTCAGTGGAGACGACAAAAGCAGGTCTGCAAATGAGATTTTCAAATCTGAAAGGACAAACTTGTGGCTTTAGAGAAGCCACTTGGACAGAGCAACCCTCAAACACAGTAGATGTCTAGAACTCCTTCCACAGATGCTAAACCTATCCATCACAGGGAGAAAATACACAGCAATCTGCAAAAAGGGCTCCACATCCAGCAAATACATACCATCTTCACAATCATATGCAAACAGCCTATGAGTTTTGAAAGAAAAGAGCAATCAGCACAAAAAGCTACATTCTCAGGGATCAGGGAACATCTAGGTAAAGTGAGAACTACCTAAACGCAGCTTGAGATCAGTGGTTTTTATAAAGGACATTTGAACGCAGTAAAAAAAATATAGGTGTTCTTTCATCCAGGAAGATGAAGACTGCTGTGAGGTGGCCACCGAGGTAGTATTTGCATGGCCTTACAGCAAATCGCATGTTCTGCCTGGGGTGAGGATGTTCAAGATACCAGCAAAAGGAAGATACATGATGGGAATGAAGATAAAAAGGCAGTAGAAACAAAATTGAGAAAAATAATTGGTTTTCAATTATTTCACAGAAAGACTGGATAATCTCCATAGCAGAGTTCTAGAAGAAAAAGCACATTAAATCACAAATCCAATAGCAAGTACTTGAAATACAATCTTATACAATTAAAACACAACAACTGCAGTGCCTGCATTTAAGACGGAAAACACATCTTCCTGTGAGGTTACTGAGGGATTCCTGGGCGTCATTGCTAAAACAGATCTTATTGAACATATTCGTTAAGGGCCCTGGGACAAAAACTGAGAGGCCACCAACACTGCCGAGGTGTGCCATTCAATGGGGAGGACACGAGAAAGAACCGGATGCCACAGGGACTGGTTTACCTTGAAAACCACGTTTTAAAAAAGACAAAATCCACCAGCACTTTATGCAAGCTCACACACACTTTGGAAAAGTTTCCTCTGATCACCTTCTATCTACTGGGAGCTGTTTAAGAACAACAAAAGGAGAAAGGGGCCTGGCTATAATCACAGATGAGAGCCACCAGTGGGGATCAGCCACAAAAGAGTCAAATGCAATCCTAGGAGGCATCGAGACAGACAAGCCTTAGAGCCTTGCATCAGCAAGCACAAATTCCATCAGCTCCCCTATTCAAGATTCACTGAAACTGGAATAAGGACAAGGATCAGTGAAACAGGATACGAGGCCCCCACTGTCTAAGCCTGCTTGTGCAGCACAGTCACGGCCGAGAGGCTGAAACCGTTCTCTCCAAATACATCGTCTGAGAAAGCAAACACCGGGGAGAAAAATAACTATTTCTGTTAAATACCCATACCAACACAAGAGCAACTGGTGTAACTGGCCCTAAGAATGTTTTACCCAGGACATTACAAAGTTCTAACCATCAGAGCAAACAAGTTTTGAAGGAACGTCCCTTGGGATTATAGGGTTGGGGAGACCTTGAGACAATGGGGGCTGAGCAGTGCACGGACAGGAGTGTACACTGGTACACTTAAAATACTGTGGGCAGGAGTCAGTGACCTCGGCAAGAGCTTCTGCTCATTACTTAATTAGAAGTAGTTTTAATCTTACTTGTCCACTGAGTGAGGTAAGCAGGGATTTGAGGATGTAAGTACTTGAGGGGGAAAAACTAGAAGAGGGGAGATTTAGATTGGATATTAGGAAGAAATTCTTTGCTGTGAGGGTGGTGAGGCACTGGAACAGGTTGCCCAGGAGGTGTGGCTGCCCCATCCCTGGAGGTGTTCAAGGCCAGGCTGGATGGGGCTTGGAGCAACCTGTTCTAGTGGGAGGTGTCCCTGCCCATGGCAGGAGAGTTGGAACTCAATGATCTTTAAGGTCCCTTCCAACTCTAACCGTTGTATGATTCTATGAAAAGTCAGCCTTGGGCTCCCAGTTTGCTCACGGGCAAGTTCCTCCTGTCCTAAGTATTTGTCTTAGATGAATCCTAAACACCAGTAAACCATGCCTGCAGAGGCAGTGGTGACTCCTAGCCTCACGTCAGTCCCACAGACCTTCAAGGGAAGGCACACCTCCCTTCTCACTCCCCTTCTCATCAGGGCTCCAACTTCACCTTTATACCAAACTACCAGTAACCCCAGACCCTCAAACTCTACCATCCACTACCTACGATCTCCTGGTCTTATTTCTGCACCCCACTCAGGAAATACAAGTGCCAGGTTTCTATAGCTTGTGCTACAGAAGGTGGAAAGCCAAGAAGTCCTACTGCAGGTATGCTGGGTTACTGGGCATCAGGTTGAACTAAACTGGTCCTCGGTAACAGCCCACGGCTGCAGAACACACCTTCACACTGACACGGGGCAGCAGTTGTCATATATGACACACCAGTCACACCAGTGACATACAAACCACTGCCCCGTCACTTTATCATGAAATGGGTATCCTAATTTTGCTTCAACACCACCATTACAAAGTTAGCAGACAAGTGTCTCTCATATGCTGTGAAAAAAAATTAGACTATTTGATGGATGATTTCACATTTTGACAAATTTTAGCAAGGACCTTAAGTATTCCCCACTGAAACTATTCAAGTGAGTACCTGAATTAAGTTTCAGGCTCCTCTTAACAAGAAATCGATGCTTTGGGATAATTTACAAGTTTTCCTCAAAGCCTGAAATCTGTATTTATTATTGTAAAGAACTGCTTTATTGTCTCATTTTCTGCCTGGCGTATCTCCCACCAGATACCTTATCTAAGAGGTGAGCTTGTGACGAGAGGGAATCTTTTGTTTTACCTGCAATATATTTAATTACAATATCACCTCCCAGGAAAAGATGTACTGCCCATCAAACGGTTTCACAGAGTAACTCAGTATTGTTTGCACTATTGCATATTGATCCCTTTTTTCCTGCGTTGCTCCTGGTTACACAGTGACAATTAAAAGCACGAGCTTTAGAAAGACTTACATCAGGTAGATTCAGCCCCCTAAATGATGATCAGAGGAAGTATTACCTCCAATTAGACAAGGAAAGCGAGGCTTTTAGGAACCAAAAATTAACAAGTCATGCGTACCCATTCACAGCAGGCAGTGGGACCAGGTGGCAGTCACTTCAGATGCTGACCAGATCCCTCAGCCACCCTTTCACTTAAGGGTATCTTCCCAGAGGAACCTGTAACTGCCCACTGCTTTACGGGCATCCGCAGTGAACCTCAGTGGATTCAAGAAGGCTCCTCACAGCGCACATTCAAGATATACTCATTCATCCACTTTAAATACAGAAAGGAACCATGAAGTCACCCAGTATCCCCTCCTGGATAACACGACAGGACGAGAGATATCAACACTCCAAGTATTTTAGGACCGGATACATCTTCCTGCCCACAGAAATACCATTGTCATTGTCACTGCAACAGTAAGGGTTGCCCTTAAATTCTTTTCTCACCTTGTTTTGGAAGATGCTGCTATTGAAGTACTCGCTCCTTTGTTTAAATTAAATGCAACTAAAAAATAAAAAGACATTACTCTATTTCTATCTTTAAATATAACTGCATTGAAGGATGTTACAATTTTTAAAATCTGTAAATGGAAAGGATCATAAATTTGAACATCTTTCTTAATCTATGTTTTGGTTCAGGTTTTAAAACAAATTACTTTAAACGTATAATTGATCTTAAAGCACTTTGTGAAGCACCGAGGAGTCCTCAGCACTCATCTTGTTTTAATCACAACATCAGCTTCAGTAAGTTCTAGAAAATTGCACGTATTGAAATCTGGTTACCTTTTTCTTCTTCATTTTCTCTGTTCAGTTCAGTATAGACCGGCTGTTCCTGCCAAAGAAACCCACAAAACACATTGCAAGAGTCAATCAGAAAACCGAGCCAAGATATCATATTTTGGTGATCGTTGATTAGCTCAGTTTTACAGAGCACTGGAAGATTATTACAAGTAACTGTAATATTCCACCTGGCTTGATTTGTAAGAAGATTATAAATTGAAAACATTATCTCATTACAGGCTCCCATGCAAAATTCTCTAATTAACGACTCTTGACAGAGATGCTGTCTGAACTTGCTTGATCCCAGCACGAAAGGAAAGTGGTCTTACTGTAGCAGTTCCCTCTATTTAAACCAGTGTGATTAGACCGGTTTCTGGACAGACTCAAAGAAGGAAATTCTGAGACTTTTCCAAATTTTTAGCACCAAAGGCTCAGACCACTTAAATTTCAACTAGCTTTAAATTAAGAATCACAGAATGATTAGAGTTGGAAGGGACCTTAAAGATCATCCAGTTCCAACCTCCCTGCCATGGGCAGGGACACCTCCCACTAGAGAAGGTTGCTCAAAGCCCCATCCAGCCTGGCCCTGAACCCCCCCAGGGATGGGGCAGCCACAGCTTCTCTGGGCAAAGAAAAACGATAATTGTTTACAACAGCATTTAAATGCACCTATGAACAGCTGGGATCAAATGGGAGGTTCCAGTGTCAGGCACCGTGTATGGAGGTCACGGAATGACACCAAATAAACACATCCCAAATAACCACACCAGCACGATCAAAGCAAAACTTTTCACTGCGTGGATTTCATTACATCTCCCCCCTGGTTATTTATCTCAGCTTCCCCGCTGTACAAGGTACTTGTTATTTGCAACCCTAAAAGTTGTGAAATACCATGAGTCAAGACACATCATGCTGGTTCCTGCGTCATTTACTCTCCCTCCCTAAATTCAAGCGTGATTTTTAAATCACTAATCACTTGAAGAGAGTTAATTATTACTCCTCTAGTACTAAAGCAAGCCAGGTACAAAGTAACTCCAAGTTTTCCTCCAGAGTGGGTTACAATCTAAAATATACATATAGCAGAAAAATCAGGATATATGTAAGCAAGTAGTGATTCAAGTTTGGAAGAAGACAATCTAAATCCAAGTCTGGACTGGCCAGGATCAGACTAGGGGCACAGGATAAAATTCTAGATTTCAAAATCATATCAAATCTAAAAGGAGGTGAAAACTTTGCTTTCTTTTATTTATTTATTTTTTGAAACTGTGATTCCATAGAGGACCTTGATGTTCATGAGCTGAAAAAACCACCAGCCAGTTGGTTTGTCAAGGAAATATAACAGAAGCAACTTAGTCAAGGCTGCTATTAAAGTATCTGGGAGGAGACTATTCCTTGCAGCTTGGAAAAGAGCAGCAACGAGGCCAAACATGCCCAATGCTCCCCAGTTTGAACAGGTGATGAGCTTCTAACCTGAAGCGTGAAGCTTACTCATCACCTTCTAACTGACTGCAAAGGGAACACCAGTGCAAGGATCCCAGCAGCATCCAATTAACCACAAACTTAAACAAGCGGGGTTTTGAGCTGAAAGTTAACATTCAGTGCAATTTCCCTCACCAGTTCTTTCCCCTCCAAACCTCTTCTAACTTGCTGTTCAATGAATTTAGCCGTCTTCTCTTCATCATCCAGGTCCTGTTTCTTCTTCCTCTCTTGTTCTTGTTGCCTGCGAATAGTCTCCGGGTCCCTATCGATATATTGGATATACCAGCCTTTTGGAGTCTCATCGACCTTGCAAAGACCTAAGAAGTCAAGGCAAGATGAAGTAAGATTCATACTCACAAAAGCCAGCAAGGGACAAAGAAAAGATCAAGAGCGTTTTCACAGTCTATGTTCCCTATAATAAAGCAGACGCTACCAAAGGCAATGTACCCCTCGCTGGCCTGGTAAAATTGACTTGGAATTATCTTCAGTATGTGTTTCTGCCCTTAAGTTAGCCAGTTCTATTTGGAAATAGGCCAGAGCACATAATAAAGTAGAGTGTTTCATATTTTCCTTATAGAAGGAAATGTTTCCTTCCCGCTGTTTTAACAAGGAGGAAACCAGAAATCCAACATATATAAACAATAGATCAGAATCATACTAAAGGAAACTTTCCCGTGCTCCGCTATTGTGACTAACTCTCACTAGAGCGACTTTTCAAACACTGTATGACTTGTGAATGTATCCTGTGGGACACAGGCAATCACAGCCAAGGGAAACTTTCTGCCACGGTGCTGTTTGATCTCTCTTCTTCCCACTGAGCACAAAACTGCCAGGGATGAAAACGACCACTCGTTTTTTGTCACCTTAAATACAGAAGGACTCTGTTGTCATCAGAAATGTCCCAGCATAGTTATTAATTTTTCAATGCTAACTGCTGGAAGTCGATATAGAATTCAGCAATATAAATATATAATAAATAGTAAAACATAGTAAAACGTAACAGTAATTTAGTAAATAGTAAAAAATAGTGAAACGCAAATATAGACCAACAGGTTAAACAAAAGTTCATGACTGATGCATTTATCTCAGACTTTTGCTTTTTCATAAGCGAATTCCTAACAGCACGGAAACCTGTTTGGATATCTGTTAATATATATACAGGAGCAGAGGGGAAAGAAAAAAAGCAAATGGGAGAATTAACATAAATGTTTACTGATCACTTACCAGCAACACAACTACCCAATAATTTTAAAACTTCCTATCCTTGAGCCACCCCATTTACCTTCTCTCCCCAGCCATTTTGTAAAATCAGTCAGTGTTTCCCACTGTGTGGCGTTCATGTGGATGTGTTCTCGATGACTGATATATTCATTGTACACGATATTATTGTGGACTCTCTTTGTTCCTGAAACACAGAATTATTACTATTAAATATAAATATGGGACCTCAGAGGAAGCAACAAAAACAACCCCGTGCAGCACTATAGGCTTGGGGCAGAGTGGCTGGAGCTGCCCGGCAGAAAAGGACCTGGGGGTGTCAGTTGACTGATAGCTGAACACGAGCCAGCAGTGTGCCCAGGTGGCCAAAAAGGCCAATGGCATCCTGGCCTGGTGCAGTAACAGTGTGGTGAGTAGGACTCACAAGGTGATCATTCCCCTCTACTTGGCACTGGTAAGGCCCCACCTCAAGGGCTGTCTCCAGTTTTGGGCCCCTCACCACAAAAAAAAAAACAACATTGCGAGGCTGGAGCGGGTCCAGAGAAGGACAACGAAGCTGGTGAGGGGTCTGGAGAATAAGCCTTATGAGGAGAGGCTGAGGGTGTCCAGCCTGGAGAAGAGGAGGCTGAGGGGAGACCTCGCTCTCTACAACTCCCTGAAAGGAGGNGACCTCGCTCTCTACAACTACCTGGAAGGAGGGTGTAGAGAGGCAAGGATTGGTCTCTTCTCCCAAGTCACAGGCGACAAACCAAGAGGAAATTGGAACTCTTCTCCCCAAGTTGCACTAGGGGAGGTTCAGACTGGAAATCAGGAAAAAAATTTAAACCAAAAGGGTATGGAATGGGCTGCCCAGGGAAGTGGCTAGAGGCACCACCCCTGGAGGTATTTAAAAGACAGGTTGATATAGTGCTCAGTGACACGGCTTAGTGACGGTTTTTATCAGAGTTACATTGATAATTGGACTAGATGATCTTGAAGGTCCCTTCCGACCCAATTTAATGATTCTATGAAAACTTATTGCACTGAACTAATAAAAGGCATTAAAAACAAACAGTAAAATATTTACCAAATCGCCTCCTGAGCAGTTCTAAGAAATCATTTCGGAATTCCCTCGGGGGATAAAAAGAAAGATATTAGTAAAACTTGCATGATTATAAAGCAATTTTCTATTGTCATTAACAATGAAATATCTTCAGTATAAAAATAAGTATTCTTTTGAACTGAGCCTAATGAAATTCAGACACACTCATTTCCTTTTTGCAGTAAAGTAGCATTAAATGCAGTACGTATCCACAAAGAAAAACAATTTATCACAAGTTAAATCTTCAAAGGTATAATACCCTTTCAAAGGGATAAAATGGAAAGAACAAAATCACTTCCCACTAATTGCTGGTATTTCATTACCAGGTATCTTCCCGGGTTGCCTGAACACAACACACAGGGCAGGACAAAGGAGGGGTGGGAGACAGGGACAGCTGATCACTCATCTCACCGCTAATTCACAGGCTCCAGTGTGAAGCCTGGCATCAGGCTCACGCTGAAGACGGCTCCAGTCAACCCAGCTGTCACACAGGACAGCTGGACAAAGGACTACGGACACTGTGGGACATGTGTCACACTCCCCGACTTGTTATCTCTCTGTAGTGGTTCTTTTCTCTCTTTGTACCTGTGCATGTGGCAGTCGCTGCACTGGGGCAGATCGGTGACGCTCTTTGTAACACAGAGCAGCTTAAAACTGGACTCAGATATGGGGAAAAAAAGCCTGTCAAATTTGATTAAACATCATGATTCTTGGAAATTTCTTACATGTGTTCAAAGTGACATAACTTACATTTTCAAATTGCCATTATTAAAAGAGCTAAAACTAAAATCTATCAGAATAAAGTGTCTTCAATGGGACATGACTGGCCCCGAGAGGTACAGCTGCACAGATGGGATGCAGGAACAAAGACCCAGGTCTTCAATACAGCAAATATAAACCCCAGCAAACTTACTCAGAAAAGTAATCCATGAATTGCTGGGGATTTTCAGAAGCCAGCAGCAATTGCCTCTGGTGGGACTCAGACATGCAATGACATTTGAAGCCATTCTATAAAATAAAAATAAATACTTTGTCTCAATTTGCAACACTCACACAGCAGAAGACTGCTAAAAATAATGTTTTATAAGTGAAATTTCTTGAAGGCTCCACAGAAAACGCCTTATCTCAGCTATAGCTTACAGGGGGTATTTGTTCCTCCTGACTGGGCAAGCCAGGAACAGAACTCTTCTTGAGGCCAAGAGCCTTAAAACAAACTGAAAGGGATTACAAGACAGGACATTCCAGCAGCCCTCTTTGCTCCTCATGGAACGGGTCAGTGGTGGTCCCACCCAGGTACATGCAGGACCCATCCAGGTGCTTGTGCGAGAGCACTGAAAATGTTTGCTGGCTCCTACCTGACCCAACACTGACACCAAAAGTAAGTAAGGAGCGGGTGGTGACACAGACTGTGACAGCCTGACCACCTCTGGCACAGCCTTGACGTCATCAGAGCTCCCCAAAAAGCACCCAGAAGTCTAATATAATGCTCTTTCATCGCAATATGATTACATTTACAGCAAATTTCATTCCATGGCAGCCCCGTCCCCCCCTTTCATATGGGTCTGTTTGTATCACAGTGAAGCTTTTTTGCTTCTAGTCACTGGGAAAAGAGTAAGACTTGAGCTTCCTGGGTGAAAGAGACAGGGGGACAGAAACAGCTGAAGAACTAGACAATTAAACGTCCACAGGATGCTTTACTTCTCTAAGACACATTAAAGAGGCAATTCATGAAGAACAGAAAACTAAAAGCACAGTTAGCCCAAGTGAAGTTACTTTTGGAGCTCTGGTAGATATCAGGAAGAAGAGGACACTCACATCTCGGAGACATCCAGGTAAACAGACAAGTGAAAAGAAGAGGGGGAAACTCCAGTGAGAAAGTATCTCTTCATAACAGGAGAAGAAGGGAAGAAACTGAGGCAAAATCAAATGGAAGAAGCTCTCAGCACAGGAAAGACAAGGATGTGTTGGAGCAGGTACAGAGGAAGGACACAAAAATGATCAGAGGACTGGAGCACTTCTGCTGCAAGGACAGGCTGAGAGAGTTGGGATTGTTCATCCTGGAAAAGAGAAGGCTCCAGAAACCTTACTGCAACCTTTCAGTACTTAAAGGAGGCCTACATGAAAGATAGGGATAAACAATCCAAAAGGGCCCATTGCCTGTTTAAACTAGAAAAGGGGAGATTTAAAGTAGATATAAGGAAGAAATTCTTTACAGTGAGGGAGGTGAAACACTGGCCCAGGTTGCCCAGACAAGTAGTAGATGTCTCATTCCTGGAAACACTGAAGGTCAGGTTGGAGAGGGCTCTGAGCAACACGATGTAGTTGAAGATGTCCCTGCTCGTTGCAGGTCTAGATGGCCTTAAAGATCCCTTCCAACCGAAACCATTCTAAGTTTCTATAACGCTATGAAAAGAGGCTTCACAGTACTGCAGATTCGCAGTCCCCTGCACACATCCCTGCAACCAGCCTGTCTCAGGGAAATCACAGCTACCCTCAAGTCTCCTCTGCAGTCGATGGAAGTCAATTAATTCTTAATCCCATCTATCTCTCAAATTGTGTAAGAGGGAATAGCGCCCTCCAGGGGCTTTGGGCCCACCCTGTGCTCCCTTTCCCGTGGGCTGATCAGTCACTCTGCAGAGGATTGAACATCCCTCAAAATGAATTAGGGCCAACACATGTTCTCCAAAGCAGCCACTTCTCCCACGGGGGATCCCAAAGGGATAGCCTCACCCTCCAAGTCTCACGAATATGCCCCTAAGAGGATTGTGGTCCATCCAAGATAGACTAGGAACCCCCAAAAGAGAATAAGGGTCCTCTTCAATGCTCCCCTAAAGAGAGTCAGGGCTCCCCATGCTCCCACCAAGTGAGGCCAGTGCTCCTTAGGATGCTACTCCACAGACAGGATCAAAGCCCCTCCCAAAGAGACAGAGGACACTTACAAGGAGAAATGTGGACCAGCCCTATATCCCCCACAAAAGACCTGGGGAATCCTACAAGCTTATGAGCCCACATACCCCCTAAGGTGATCTTAGCCCTCACCAAGAAGATCGGGAAAACCAACAAGGGCGATCGGAGGCCCTCAATAGTAGTAAAGACACTCACAAGGGGGATCGGAGCCCTTATAAGAGCACTGAGGATCCCAACATCAGGGATCTGACCCTCCTGTGTACCCCAGAAGAACCGCCACCGCTCAAGGGGGCTGGACTTCCCTACAATGGATCTGGACCCCTCACGAACGACTCGTCCTCCCTCTCCGAGAGGCCGAGGCCGGACGCGCTTTGCCGGCCCCANACGAGGGCTGACCGGCGTTGCCGGCCCCAGGCCCGGTCAGCGCCGGGGCAGCCTTACCTCATCGCGGCACTGCTTCTGGCACATCTGACAGTACCAGCGCAACTTCTGCAGCCCCTTGGACTTGATGCGGTTGGCAATGGCCTTGGGGCTGAGGAAATCCGACTTCCCCATGATGAAAATAACCCCCAGCCTCCGCCAGCCCCGTCCCGACTCCTCACCCTCCGCCGGAAGTGGCCCC
>VZRU01005981.1:0-18538 GCA_013398155.1 Pedionomus torquatus
GGGGGAACAAGGGAAGATGAGGGTAAAGGAGGAGCTCAAGAAAGATGGGAGCCAATTGTAAAGATCCTGAACAAGACAGATGACATCGGCAGGCTTTTTTTCCCCAGGAAAAAGAACAAAAAGGCAGAATGGATGTCTGTTGGCAAAAAGAGTGTCTGTATTTTACATCCTTTGATGTTTTAAAATTCAAAAGGGGGAGAAGACTGTGGAACAAAATTAACTGTCAATGAAAACCTACAGCCCAGTGTTTAATATTTCCCTAAATTTAGAAATGAGAGGATCAGTGGGGAGAGAACCATGATGTGAAAGAAGAAATCACAGCAATGGGGGTGCCTGGGGCCACGTGTGGGCTGGCAGGCAAGGCCAGGCAGCCTCTACCAACACCTACAACAGGCTGGCACGGCCACACAGTAGAAGAACATTGATGTGACTCCAGTTCCAGAGCAAACAGGTTGGCACAGATCTCCTTGCCAGCCCCATCTTGCAGAGCCTCATACAGACTGTCCCCTTCCAAAAATCAACAGGACAATGTACACAAGCGGGGCTTCTTTACACAACCAAGTCTTCAGTCCTTAGTGAACTCCCCCATGTTGTTTTCAAGCAGTCAGGCTTTGAGTAAGGACTAAACCAAGCCTGTGTGAACCCTCTTTACACAACTGCATGTTTCAGTGGTTGGACAAGAAATCCAATCTGATCCCAGTGGCAGTGTGCCAATAATCCTCTCACCTTTCCCTTAATATGCTGTGACTCAGTGATATATGTCAGACCATTTAAACCCTGGTAGTGGAGTTCAGGTGCTGTACCAATTATATTGAGTGGATGGGGAGACATGCTAGTTGAACGGGAAATAGGTTAGAGAAACCATTTAACTAATAAATTATATTAATGAAAAGTTCTTTAGGGAGCTGTTTGGTTTATAGTTCTGGAGAGGAGAAGAGGGTCAGCAGGAGCCAGGAGAAAAATGAGAGAGTGGGTAGTGAGAGGACCTGGCAATAGACCTGGATAGAGCAGGGAAAGGCAATGAACGGCGCCTGAGGAGATGGGAAGCAAGAGGAGTTGAGCATGTTTGCTTCTCCAGCACAGACCCAACGGCACTGGGCACTGAAATCATCTTCACATGGCACAGAGCTGTTTGGGCTAGCTCACGTCAGGAGGAAAAATCACTGCTTTAACTGAACTTTCTGCCCAGGTCAAAATAGGCAGTTTCTCATCATGGCTTATTAGCTGGGATACGGTGTCTCACCAGCACCACAATACCGACCTTCGGCCCTGGCAGTAGCCCACTTGGACCAAGCACCTTTACACAGTGTTGCATTTGCCACAAAGAAATATCTACAGGCCTGTCCAAAATCTGCTGACATCCAGTCTTCCCAGCACTGGGCTTTGAAGCAAGCCCAAGTCTGGCATCTAGAAATAGAGTTAGCAAAACTGAAACTGTTGCCAGGAGCACACAGTATCCCTCGGCTGCTTTCATTAACAGTTCAATTTGAAACAGTTCCTCGGAGCTAATTTGCTGTGCTCTGATGGCTGGGGTTAGGAAGTGCAGGGGAGGGTTTCAGCAAGGAGGGAGCAGAGACTCCTTTCTTCAGGGTCCCATAGCAGTATGTGTTGTACCTGCAGATAAATCAAGCCAAGGCA
Organism: Pedionomus torquatus; assembly: GCA_013398155.1. Taxonomy (NCBI): domain Eukaryota; kingdom Metazoa; phylum Chordata; class Aves; order Charadriiformes; family Pedionomidae; genus Pedionomus; species Pedionomus torquatus. The sequence continues at coordinate 1,639 of VZRU01005981.1, forward strand.
CACTTTCAAATGGTACTAATTCTAATTCATTCAATGTCTTACAGGGAGTGCAGGGCATTATTAGGTGTTGTGCGAAAATTACAACAATGAATAACCAAGGTACCTTTGGAGTCTGGTCTCTGCTTGTGGTAACAGAGAGACAGCTCAAAGTTGTTGTCATCACTGCAAGTGAAGACCTAGAGATTCATGACACCTAATTTTAGCAGTTTTGAAGACAGATGACTCTTGTCAGCCAGGGATGTAGTTTCATCTGTGCCAAAGGGAGGAGGATAGCTGGGACTACATACCTCAGAGGTGTCTCTCTTGAGTACCTTCAGTAGGGTGGGATGAAGCCTGTCCTGGTGGTGCCTGTTTCTCTTCACCACTTTCAGACAAAGCCCAGCCAACCAGTTTCAGTCACCTGACTTCTGAGTGGACAATGTCATGTGTACAACACCCAACTGTGCTGTCTGTGGTGGCTGTTGGCACTGAAAACTGTGAGCCCTGACCCCAGAACTCCTGCTGATTGTGCCCAGGCCCAAAGCCTCTCCTGGCAGCTAAGGGCAAATCAGCTCCTGGCAGAACATGGGTGCAGGATGGAACACCTCCCCCCAGGGAAGGCATTTCGGTCTTCTGGTTGCGCTCTGCCATACAGCATCCAGTCCACAGAGTTTATTGCAGGTTGTGGCTGAATTCCATTTAGGGCTGATGCTGAGCTAATCACAGAAACAGGGCCAATATCAGAGCAAATTTGTTTTTGTAGCAAGATTTGAAGAAGTTTTACAGTACTAGCAGTTCAAAAAATAATCTTCAGCATTCACGAGACATTATAAATTGGGCCTTTTATGTATTACAGACAGGGCAATAAATGCCAAAGGGGATTTATTAGTTATTGCTGCTCTGATAAAAGAGTCATTACGAGTTGTAAAAGTCTAAACGATAATGGGGAGATGTTGTAAATGCTGTAAGTGAATAGAATGAAAGAGCATGATATAGTCATCAGCTGAGGTCACTTCCTAATAGTTTATAACCCTCTTCTAACAACTGAAGAGAAGCTTGGGTTTGCCCAGCCAGGCAACTGAAAATGCCCATCAGTCACTCCAGTTGGGTAGTTGCTTCCTAACCAGCATCTTGCTGACAAGCATCCTGAGAAGGCCCGAGCCTATAGAGTAAGTCTATACCATGTGGGGACTGATCTTTGAAAGGACACGTATGGAGCACAGGCGTGCATCACACATGGGACAGATCAGGAGCCATCCCGAGCGATGCTCTAAAAAAGTCAGACCTACACGCCCTGAATCTGCAGCTGTGATGGAGAAAAACCCCATCCTCCTCTTAAATGCAAAGGGAGTTCTGTCTGAAATACTTCTTCAGGACTGCTGATGACTTAACAACACTATTTGCATTATCTGCCCTGCACACAGTGTCTGGCCAATGAGTCCCATCAACATTTAAATGTGGAAATGATTTTAAAGTGAACACCATCAATTCCCACAGCTTAATATAAGCAGAGCTGCTGACAGCATCTGTTATTTAAGGTCTCCAGCGTGTCCCATTAGGAGCCTTGTTTTCTGTTGCTTGTGATTTTGTCGAACTGAAATTTTTCATTCCAAATCTCTGTCCCCTGATGAATTACTGTGGAAAATTTCAGGCAGATCAGCACAGCTGTGTCCAGCTGTGAGGCTAGAGGAAAAGACATAATTCTGCCTGGGTTAAACTAAGACACCAGTGACTTTTTCTTTGAGGACGCCTAATTTCTCTGCACCCAGAAGTCTGCCATGGCAGTGTTATTTCTTTTTGACAATCTACTTTTTGCAATTACACAGAAAGATTAGAGAAATCTGGTAAATTATGTTCTCTAGGAGAACAATCAACATGTACCCAATTGAGATGCTAGTACATTCTACCCAACTCCCTGAGGGTGCTCCATCCCAAGGCGGCCGTGACTTTACCTGCAGTTGCAAGTGGGAAGTGCTATCAGCCCAACAAGGACTAGATGCCAGAACTTAAGGAAAATGATGATTTTAGGTCCCTAACATGACCTGTGAATGCATCTGTGAAGAAGTTGTCATCCCACATGAATGCAGAGCTGTGGGAAATTTAGGGCCTGATTTATAGGATATAGGGGGAATAAGTTGTGGGTGAGAGGGAGAGGAGGTTTACACCAGGGCAAGGAGTTGTGGATGGAGATGGAGTATCTGTACTGAAGGCTTTGAATTTTGCTGGTGAGTCGAGTGGGCTTCACTGTGACATTGCCCTAGGGAATTGCCCTTGTTTTTTTTTCCTGACTACCCTGCATGGGTAGTCCTGCATGGTAACTTCCTCCAAACATTCGCAGGTGGGAAATGCCTGGGACTCCCTTGCACATCTTCTGTTTTCCTAGGCTATTCCAGTGATACGATCCTATGAAACAAACCCACATAAGCATAAATAGCTCTGTTTTCAAAGCAGAAGAGTGTACAGTAAACATGGGCTGGGCAAACTCAGTACAGAGTAAACAAACTGCTCATCCTGAGCAGCACAGGACGGGAAGACACCAGTGGGTGACGATGCGGCTAGAGAGTGTATCATAAATCATTTGCCACTGGGAGATAAATGACAGCTGAGTAAGTATCCTTAATTTTGGCGTTTCTTAACTTTCAAGTGTTTGCCTTTGCAACCCAATCATGCTTTTAGCTTCTGTGATATATACGATATCATGTCGTGCTGCGTATCAAGACACAGCAGACTCTCTCTGACCTATTAAAAGAGGCACGTCGGATTTATTCCCATAACAAGCCTTGAGCAGGCACACTACAGACCTGTGCTCTGCAGCAGATGAGCTAAGGAGCTTGGCATTTCACCTGGCCTTAATTCCCCTAGTCAGCGCAGACCAGTTGAGGCTCCTTGTGGAACATGAGAGAATGCAGAGGCTCTACAGAGCCCAGCTTGGTTAGTAACTTATTTGCTCTGGCAGGTACCACAGCATCTCAGAATATTCATTTCACATGAGTAAATTAATCTGAAGAGGACTGAAAGATTGTCTGGCATGTGGGCAAACAAGATGGATATTTTTTTCCCTAGTGGGATCTGTGAGTCATCTTTTATTTGACTAGTTGGGCAACTTTCAGATATTAAAATATTTCTTGAAAATACTTCCAAACCCTTTACTTATTTTAATCAAAGAACATTGTTGTTGATTATACCTCGTTTTAAAAGCTTTTCATTTTCTGGTAAGGAGCAAGTACAATGGTGCACTTTACAGCTTAACTATAAAATACAAGGAATAATTTCTAAGCATCACATGAACTGAGAAGTTACTCTCTGTATTATTTGAAGAACACTCTCAAATAAGGCTTTTATGAAGAGAAATTAGGGATCACTATATCTACTCAAAAATGAAGTTCATAAATGAAACAGTATGTGCAACTATAACTCTAAACAAAATTTAAAAAACAGTCACAGCATCAGAGAAGGCTTCTCAGACAATTATCTTCAAGCAACTGACCAATTATGACATTACTAAGAAAAAATCAGGCAGGTTCCAGCCCTGCATAGGCCTCAGCAAATTATCAGCATCCTCAGAGAGGATAACCTCATTTCCAGGGCACCACTGAGAACAGCCAGGCAAGTCGGTTTTGTTTTCCATTTCATTTTTGTTTCCTTGTTGTTGTAAATGGTATACTGTTGTTTTGGTTTCCAGTGCTTATGGTTAAGCTACTTATAAACAGCATGACTGTAACTTCATCCATGGTGGATTTATTTACAAGATATTAATTTGCAATAGTGTAATTGAGTGGAGAATTCTCCTTCAGCCTGCATGTTCTCACCTGGCATTCTTCCTGTTTGCTTCTTTTTAATTACTTCTAATATGCATACTAATGCTCTTAATATCTTTGCTCCTGAAGTCTACATCTGCAGTGGGCTTTTAATTTACAGCCTGAATCTTATTGTTTTCATTTTCTTCTTTCCAATAACAAAGCAGCTACTGATGCTTCAGATGTGATCAGAGGATTTAAACACCCCTTTAGCATGCAATGGGATGCTTGCTGCTTCCCCAGTACCTTTTCCTGGAGTGAGGCAGGAGCACGCACACGTGGGACAACACCATGTTTGTAAGGGTCAGTACATCACCCGCTGACAAACCCTGAGCATTCTCCTCCACAAAGCCCAGGTGAGCCCTGAGCTAAGGTTCCTAACTGCTGAAAAGCACTGCAAAAGGAAAATCAGGAGCCTTGTTCCAAACCATATTCCCTTCATTGTTTCTGTTTCTTGACTCCTGCATCCTTCTTTCCTTTTTCACTCCTTGAAACAACTTTGTTGCCTTCATAGAAAGCAACCTGCTACCTCTTCCCCAAATCCTGACTGTGATTGTTGTTTCCTTGCTTACTCATGCGGCAGCATAGGTTTCATAAATTACAGCACAGCATGGAGCCTCCAATGCACTAACAAACCTCACATCAGGGGACTGACTTAGACGTCATGAGAGTAATGTATTGGGGAGGCATTTGCCTTCATGGTTTTGAGTCTTTCCAAGAGACCTTCTTTCATCTAATAATGAAAGTTGGGAATTTACTCTTTTTTAAAAACAAAACAAAACAAAACAACAAACAAAATAACAACAACAACAACCAAACAAAAAAACCCAAGCAACCAACCAGGAAAAAAAAAAACAAAACAAAACACAAAAACCACCACAAAACGCAAAGCAAAACAGAAAGATAACTGAGATTCTTCCACAGGCACGTGACTTAAAAGTAAAACATAAAGCAAATATAAAGCTTTAGAAGGCACAAAAAAGCAGAACAACTGCAAAGACTAATTTGTGTGTGGCATTTATTGTGTTACACAAGAAAATAAACTCTGAGGTCACACAGCAATTAATGATTGTGATGTAGATGATCTACACTGTAAAAAAATCCAGGTTTGGTCCAGATTTTTAAACACAAACTAAATAAATTTCTGATAAACTCTGTTTAATATACATGCGCTTTAAAAGCTCTTTAACTCTGTGGTACTACATGTAGTAAACAAAAATCAAACTGTATTTACATACAGTAAATATGTAGTGATGTGTTTTGAAAAGGATAAGAGTTAATGATGCATGAAGGGTGCTACAGGTGGAGGTGGAAGTATTGGCCTCTGGTTGCTGAAAGCTTCTGATTCACACAAATTTAACTGTTAGCTTTCCAGGGAGGTTTTTCTGGGGTTTATTGGTAAAGTGGTGATTCACTTTATTTTTAATGGAAAATACAAAAAAAAAAAAAAAAAAAAAAAAAAAAAGAGATTTGTAAAGTAACAAGTAACACCTCAGGAAAAAGAAACAGGGTTTTTAATTGCTTTGTGCGCTCCATAATTGAAGGCAGGCACCTTCTTGAGGCACTCACTGCCAGGAGGAGTGTGACTNATTTACATTTATTTACATTCTATTTTAATCAAAAAATATATTAAAATATAATTACTATCTTAAAAATAAATTACTGAGAAGATGCTAGTAGAAGTTTTGTAGACATTTTTATTAATGACATACTAGACAACACACATTTTGAATTCTCCTTTTTCTTCCCTGTTCATCCTATGTAGCTGTATGTGCTTCAGTTTGTGCTTTTTGGTGAAAGCCTTTTTCTCTCTTGTCAAAGCCCCACAGCTGTGCAGCTCGGTCATGATCCGTCTCATGCACCTCCAGCTCTCACTGTGACTACATCTCAGGGATGACACTTGCCAGGTGTGATTTCTCACACCTCCCCTAGCCAGCTCTCTCAGGATGGGACCAACAGACCCCAGGAGATGTCTCTCTGTCCCATTAGCTCAGTTAGAGCTGGGATGATGAGCTGGAGTGACATGTCAGGCATTCAGATGGCTCAAGACAAGGAGAGGAATCCCACCCCCATCCCTGTTTCCTGATTTTCTCAGGATCACACGACACTGAACTGCTCAGATCGGAAGCAAAGGAGGAACCAGAATAACCACAGCCCACGAGTTGCTGATGAAAAGCATTTAATCTAAGCTCTAAAAATTAGGTAGAAATATTCATTTGTGTCTCATTTTAAGTAACACACATTTATAAAGCAGTGTAAAAATGAAGTGGTCGAACCGCCCTTCAGAAGGCAGAGCTTCCACAGGAAACACATCTAGTGACCACTGACAGAGGGCATCAGATCAGGTATGACAAGAGCCATTAAATCAATAAATCAGTATGAAACTAAAACCCAGTGCTATTGGGAATCAAACAGAACAGAGCACAAGACTGGCTGAATTCTGCAGTGATCAATTTAATACAAATTAAATGGCAATTTGAGGGCTAATAAGGATTCAAAGAAGGTCACAGTTCTCCCACAAGGGCTGGCATCAGATGGGGGGTGGCGTTTGCTAAGTGTGAGAGGCTGCCCTGCCCTTCTCTACCCTGAACCTGTTTGTGGATAAATACAGTAATTCAACATCCAAAATTACTTCAGTATTTCAGGGTACTACCGTGACCCTCAATTCCATCTTTCTTGAAGCCTTGTTTGTCAGTGTTAATGACCTATTTCTAGGGGCAAGTCTTTATCTTGGCTGATATACTGTGTTCCCAAGGGCTGATGTAACAAGGGTCGCAAATGTCTGGTGACAAATCTCTTCCATCCTCTCTAATTCCCATATGAAATCAACTTGCGTGTCTCCTAGATTATATACTGTCAAGCAAGGAGACAGCGTCTTGGCACAAGCGTGCTTAAATCCCCCAGGTGCAGGGAAGGAGAAACAAAGATTCATTACAGTAATAAAGTTTCAGCCTTCTAGGGATGAGGTCAAATGAGAGCAGCAGAGGGCTGGCTAACTGGAGAGCCGCATCTTATGTACATGCAAGCTATAAATAACCCGACGCATGTCTGTTCCACACAGTCCACTCAGAGGGAATTGTCCACCTCATCACCCAGCATTTCACAGGGTAAGAAATGTTCATTGGGAGGGTACGATTTTTTTTTTTTTTTTTTTTTCTGTCTGAATTGGCTTTCTTGGATAATTTGCCTTTGAACCTGGCCAGCAAGTGATGAGTCCTGAAAAGTTCTGTGGGTGTAATTCAGTGGGAAAATGCTTTGTGTTATTGCTGCACTTAACAATTTTGTATTTACTGAGAATCCTTCCTTTGTAATGACAGGGTTTGTAATTCAGGGTTTAGCGTAGGAACTGCTCACTGCAAATCAAATCTGGAAATGGCAAGGGTGCACCCCAGAACGCTGCCCACTTCTTTTGAGTCATTGAAAACCTGCGTTCGTATTAATGATTATATTACCACACATTAGTATGTTTTTGTTACAGAGTAAAAGCTACTGATCACAATGACAAAGCAAACCGAAAAGTACAACTAATATCTAGGTTGCAACATGTTGCCATAACATTTCCAAGAAACAAGAGCCTCCTGGGAGCGGTGTAGGTGGCATTCGCTCACCTTGGAGCCCCAGTGTCTCTATCAAATTGCGTTTCCCTGCCACCACGCATGCCAGAGCCTGCCTTAATTTAGACTCTGCTTCTCAGAAGACCCTGAACCCCCTCCACTGCTTCCTATTGCGGGCACAAACAGCAGCCAGAATCTCCCAGGACTGGTCCCATCAGCCTCCTGCCCCTCCATTGAGTTCAGCAGAGTTACGTGACATGCTCATTAGCTTGGATTTGGCTTGGTGCTTCTCCAAATGCCAACTGCAAAAACAGAGGGGAGGAGGAGGAGGAGGAGGGAAGAAAACTCCACAAGCAAATTTAATACCCACAGGCTGATACTTCCATTAACCTTTCTAAGGAAAAGCAGGCACACTCGTTTTCTAGCAGTCTATCAGTTTTCTCCCCATTTATATCCGTACTCTTTGCCCTGGCCATAAAGTGTCTAAAAGAAAATTTATTGCAGGGGACTGGCTATTGATTTTCAACCCTGCACATCTGGAAGACATGAACCAAAAATAACCCCAAACCCAAACAACTCTGTTCTTTGAACTAATGAAAATTTAAACTCTAGCGTATAAGAAATTGTTGCAGAATAAAATTAACTGACATTTTGAATACTCACCATTTATGCTTGGTTTTCATTTACAGTCAAATCCTGTTGACAAAGCTCACCAGAGAAGTTTCATTGATAGTTGTGGGACTGTTTGAATTCAGGACCCTTACAGCAATGAATTATATAGTGCTGAGGTATATTCCAGGGAAGGGTTACGTGATAACTGTTTCTCAGGGCCTGTGATGTCAATGGGATGGAAACTGCAGTCTCTCTTGAGACTATCTGTAGTGTTTTCTGTGAATAAAACAAGCTAGTCCAAGACCAAGCAATTCAAGTAAACTTTCTCTCTGGGAGGGAATCCAGGTTTCCCCCTCTGCCTCTTTGTGTTTTGTTCCTTTGCATCTCTGCCAAAAACGAACTAAAAAATCAGTTCAAGGACAACGTCTAAATTTCCTGTCAATTCCTGTCCAAGTTGTTGGTGTTGACATCCCAATTCACTGAAGAGGAAGGTATTATCTGCCTCTGTCAACAAACATTATTCTCTTTGCAATTCCTAGGGCAGGACCAAACTCTTCACCTGAAAGGTCAGAGTTACGTAAAGCTGGGAAGGATGTTTAACTAATGACTCTAACGTGATGTACACAGGAAAAAGTAGCATGGCCAAGTGAACTCAACCACAAAGCTTGGTTTCCCCAGGTTCTCTCACTACAGAAGCCATATAAACATTTGGCACTTTCACTAGCAATACGCACCAACATGTTGAATGTTTGCTCATCTGAACTGTCCTCATAAATCCCTTCAAATTAATCTCTTCATAAATTGTGCATTAATGAGAGATTTCTCATCCACCTACCATCCAGGTTGTCTGTTCTACCTGTGCAGAAAGCACTTACATCATCAACTCAAAAACACCCAGAAAGATTTACAAGGAAGCAAAAAATCTGCTTTTGTTTTGGGATGACTGTACTCACATCAAATGTCAAGTTTAGCCAGCTTTTGTGTGAAGCAAACCTGTAACTTTCCTTCCCTGCCTCCACCTGCCAATGTATATTTGCTTCTTGTGTAAGGTTTACAATAAGGTATTACAGTAACAGTCATTATAAAACCGGTAATAATACCACTTTAATAAGATAATAAATATCTTGCACAGATATAGCACCTTTCCTCTAGGGATCACATAATGCTTTCATAAATCAGTGTGGACATCTCTTCCAGATCTCCCATGTGAATGGAATAAACCAAGATCCTTGCCTAGCCAGCTCCTCTCTTGTGGCATTGCCACGTGGACTTTTGCACCCCTAGTCCACCTAAGCGCATCTCTTCAATGCAATAAGGTTTCATCCCAAGCTAGCTGAATGAGTTAAACAAGCTATTGGGGGTACCAGAAGTGGTACAACTACTTGTGCTGGAAGCAGAGCACAAATTCGAGTGCAGCCAGCACTTAGCGACGCATCTGTGCTGCTTTCTGTGCCCATGGTCTGACCAACTTGATACATATCAGGTGATTTGAGAGGGAGCAAGAACGAGTCCAAGGCAAGTGACATAAGGATGGAGAAACTTCAGACAGAAGAGGAACAGAAGAGTCAAATCAGGGCTCATATGCTTAGGTTTGTTACTCCAGCTGATAGAAATGTATCTGTCAAGAAGCAGAAGAGTCAGTCTGCAAACAAGCTAGTGATATTCTAGTAGCAATGTGAGCATTGGCACGTGGGATAAATCATTCCTCTTCTGCAGACAACTCAGTTTTATCATTGCATCAATCTCTCATCTTCATTAATTACTATTGAAGTTGCAGGCACTAATCCATTTACTCCGGAACAAGCAGGAAACAAAGTATTCAAAGTATGATGAATCAGTGCTTCAACTAGCCCAAACATGACAGGCAAAGTTTGCTGCCGTCACTGGTGGTTCCCCAAGAAAAGCATTTATGTAACTGTATAGTTATGCATAATTACACAGGGATGCGTGTGCTGCTTACGTGTTAGATTAATTTGTTCCATACACTTTTCATAATGTCCCATGTCTCATCAAAGCAGTTACATGGACTGATGTAGGTGCCACTAAAAGTAATAATTCGAAATGTAGCAGTTTAACTCAGACAACCTCAGGCTTGGGAACTATCAGTTCTGGGAATGAAGTCAAAGCCCAGCAATGCTGACTGGGAATCAAGAAAAGCTCAGGGAACAGAACTGCCCTTCCTAAGGAATCGCACTTCTCCCTAACAAACTGCCTGGCTTATGTTGCTCCTTGGACAATTGCAACTGGCATTTCCAGAGCTGCCTGGGAGCTGAGTATCCACATCCCAGGTGGAAGTTGCACCCTACATTGAGAGTGACATATATATAGTCCCATCCACTTCTTTTCCTGCTGTCGAGGAAATCCTAGCAGACAACAAACAGTTTGGTAGCTTGGTAATAGTGAATGTGCCTGATCGGAGTGCTTTTTGCCTGTGTTGGGGTCTGTTTCTACTCACTTCATTGAAAAGCAGCACCAGCTGCAGAGGGCTGCTTCAGACCAAGACATTTTAATAACACTGGAAGCAACTCTTGAGGAGGGATCTAGTGCCTGCTTAGTGTTAGGGCTGTGAGTTGTATTCCTGATTTATAATCTTCAAGCATCGGGCCAAACTCCTTGCTTAAAGTTGGAAACCCATCAAAAGCAGTGATACTGCCCTTCTTTCTGCCAGCAGTAACACAATCGGAAAAGAATAGGGGGTTAAGGGTGGGAGTCGCTGTGTTGGGTTGGGGAGATGTGCCCGACTAGTGTGTTTAATTGGACACTGAGGCACAAATACATTAACAATTGCACTGCACCACTTCTCTGAAAAAATACAAGCGTGACATTCCAAGAGCAACTTCCTGGATGTGTTCAGTTATTCCTGCTGATGTCAGTGCCAGGGACATGGCTCCAGTGACTTCCAGTCACGCTAGCCCTGCCCTGCAGGGACAACAAAGTGCTTGAGAAGTGACCTGGATTCTAGCACTTGTTGTGTGCCAGCTGAAGTGTTTGCTAAGCTCTCATCATCAGCACCTTTGCAATGCCACCAACTGCACTGTCATCACACTAGTGTCACCAGGGATGCCACTGGGAGCTAGGGAGCCTGTGCTGCCCATGGCCAAGCAGCTGCTTAACAGCAAGGATGCTGTACAGAGAGGCAAGGGACCAGGCTGCCTTTCCAGGGCAGGCAGGACCAGCACCTTCTTCCTCAGAAATGCAACCCTGACAGTCAGGCTCCAGAGACAAGAGGGACTCCAGGCTCCAAAATCTGCAGGGGATTGCTAAAAAATCCAAAGGCTATCAAATCCAAGGGAAGGGAGAAAGGGGGAAATACAGCATGTTTTTTACAAATGTAGAAAAACAAGCATAGCTCTGACCTAGCAGAAGTGATAGTGAAATCAGGGACATGAGCTGCAAGGAGTGTCGTCATAAGCAATAAAAAACCCCCAAATTGCAGTTTAGTAAGAGCTGACCGATGTCCTAGGTGGCAAAGCGTGAGTCAAAGGAAGTGCCGAGCTGTGAGTCATCCATCTCAAAAGGCTTAATTCTTGGATAAAAGTCAAAGAGACAGCTCAGGGAGAAAAAATGAGTGCAGGAGAGAACCTAGGCAGTGGCAGAGCCCTGGGCCCCCTCACAGAGCAGGGGCCACGTGGAGGGNACAGCTATTTCTGGCCAGCCACATAATACACCACGTGTTTTACAAACACAAGGGTCAGGCTCCTGCCTGGAGGAACCTTGTCTACAGCACAAACAAGAGCTAGAGCAAGAGTAGAAACAGAGAACAATACAGAAGGCAAGTCACATCACTAAGGGTGTGTGTTTAAAAAACAAACAAACAAATAAATATTTTTTTTTCTCCTGTAGTCCTTTTAGCATAACTTTATTACTGATATAGTGGTCCACAGGCACTTGGGCTGGAGGAGTAGCACAGCAATTAGCCAGCTGATGTGGCTTGGTCTTATGTAGAAAGATGAAAAGAGATAAACTAATACAGAAAATTACAGGTCAGATAAAGGCAACTCTGATAAGGATCAGTGCATTTTTGGAGACTGAAAACACAAAGAAGGGTGAGGATTATTTAAGGTGGTTCAAAAAGGGTATGGAGAAAATGATGGAATTGTTAGAGGGAAGTAGAAGAGAAAGCAGACAGGATGAGAGGCTGTACAGCATCATGCAAACCTAAACACAGGATGACTTATGTGAGATCTAGATTACAGGGAAGCATGAAGAGTGACGGGAAGAGGTAAAGAAAACAAACATGCAGGATCTCATGGTGCTTCAAGGGCAGTATTGGAAAATGTATCACTGAAAACATGGTAAATACAAGAGGGGAAAGGGGAGGAGAGGAGAGGGTAGTGGTAATCACATTGGTAATGTCTTCTGTTTTGGGAGCAGAATAAAAAAAAAATTACAAAGGCCCTAGTAGAAATCAAAACATAGATTTACCACCAGCGGGTTGAAGCAGAGAAAGAACAGAGCCAAAACACGTTTCCATGTCCCCAACTCAGTTTCAGTGCGCAAATCTAACTCAGCTCCATTGACTTAATGGATATCAACCAAGTTTTACAATGAAACAGCTGACAATAGAATCTGACTCACTTTTATCCTGGGCAACATAGGCAGGAGCTGAAGCGATCAAAAGCACTGCAAGCTGTGCTGAGATAAAGTAGAAAGAGAATTAAATAGGTGGAAAAATCCCAAAGGTTCTATACAGTTTGTGTAGTTTAATTTTCTGAGTACTTAGGTCCAGTTGTAAGTAATGCTTCTATATTGTCATTATCCCCAACATCCTCCCACTAGGAGAGCACAGTGTAAAACAGGTCCCACAAACACTAATGTAGGCAATATTTTTTACATCCTTGTAGAACTTACACAGCTTTGGGGAGGGAAGAGTCTGAAATAATTAAAATAAGCAAAACCTTGGGATACTGCTATTTGAGAACCATAAGTTAACCCTGCAAAAGGCTGAAACTAGGAGAATGAGTGAAATACTTGCAGTGGTTACCTGGTTATTGAAACTAAACTTCACAAAATTTTTCAGGCATGGGATCTTTAACAGACAAAAAAAGGTAATTTTGCTTACAAAATAAACAAGTACACATTCTTTAGAGTAATGACAAATATGTTCAGTATTAATGCTCTATACTATTGTACATCTGTGTCTGTCTGCCTCCTGACATCTCTAAAAGAAAGAAAGATTGTTAAATTAGAAAGTATCAATATCACAGACTTGTAAACAAAAAGGAAAGTTATGTCTGTAAGGCTTAGAAATAATATGTAAATAGAGGCCGAATGCAATCATGCAGATACATGATGCATGTTTGTACAGAGAAAGCTTGGAAAAGGAACACAACATCCCTGTACTTATTCATTGTAATGTATTACAGCACAATGTTTAGGGCTGATAATAAGCTGCCAAATGAAATAACTTTCATATAATATTAGTTACAATAAGCATTTTGAAAGATTGAGGTGCAGCAGTAATAACATTTTCAACATTAGTCTGAAAAATATTTCAGTGTGTTCATTCTGGGAGAAAGAAACTTGCACAAAAGATGAGTTTTGGTTCTCCCACCTTCGAATGTGCAATTTTTCCATTGAAGACCTTGGGAAAAAATGAAAACCAAGTGAGCAGGCTGGATTTTTCACTTCCCTGCTATCTGTATAGTTGCGTATGTAAATAACTTAATGTGCATTTATAATTCTACTGAATTCAAGGTATGGGATGATCCACATGCTGGAGCATCAGTAGAAAATTGGAGTTGCACAAGAAATGTAACAAGGTACTGTATGAAACAGCAGGTACAAAGAAGGCTTAAGAAAAACAAAATTTAGAGGGTAACTGAGCCATTGGGTTTTTTATTTCTGTTCATGTATTGAGGGTCTAAATACAAATATTTAAAATTATTACTGCTGTTTTGAATGCAATTATTATTTGTGCTTATTCCGGTAACTTACAACAGAATCAGGTTATGAAAAAAATTAACCAGATCAAAACCAATTACATTTAAAATGCAATGGATAATTTATGGATCATTAAAAATATAAGCAACTCTTTCAACTATCCAATAAATCAACAATTGCAGAAGTATTTTAGATTTTATTAAAAAATCCAGGAAACTTATAAATCTCATTTTACGCTCCTGTAGGACACACAAATTGGCTTAGTTTTTCCTTGCAGCTGCTAGACAAGTAACCAAATCAGTTTTCCAGCAGCGAATCAGCCATTGGCATGACTGCGAGTGTAGAAGGCATGTCAGAAGACATGGTCCCCATGGGATGATTCCCACAAACCTCTTCAGTAGCTTCTCCAATGGTTTGCTTGAGAGGACTAAATAAGCCCAGTCACTCTGTTCAGTAAGGCACTCCTGCAGCAGATAGGGTGGCTGCTGAGGTCACAGCCACCAAACCCAAAACTGAGCCCAAGCAGCACAGCCCTTGACAGACCATGCTGGGGGAGCTCCCTCCCTCTACACACAAATGATGAGATGCAGACAGCACAGATCCTGGTCACCTCCCAGTTATTTGATTCTGGTTATTTTTAAACCATTTGTTAGCAAATGGCCAAGGGTCTTCAGCATTCTTTCAATGGTAAATACCATCCTGCTCCCAGAGATGATGATCCTAATCAGACAGTTCATGTTCAGAGCAAAAATCCCTCAAAGAGTGACAGAACTCTGTGCTCTGGTAGTGAACCTTGGTGCACCTAAACACACATACCCTAGATCATTGGAGGGAGATTCCCAACCATTGACACTACAGGTCTAACCCAAGTCAGAGACAAATCTCAGCTGGTATAGCCAAGCGTCAGACCTTGCCCCAGCCCTACCAGCTTTTGGTAGACTATCTCTGCTAAACCATGATCCTACATACTCCAGAGCTTTTCAGCACACTTTTAATGCATGGGGACTTAACATACCACCTATTACAGAACTCATCCTGACCATCTGATGATGAGTGGAGGTAAATCCCATGCAGAAAGCTACCAGCAGTACAGCTGTGGTCTGTTGAATGGCTACCTGCCAACTCGAGCCTTCACCTATGCCCAGTCCATTCCCTAGAGTATCCCCAAGACACTGGGAAGGAGACAACATGGTAGTCCTTGGAAGACAAGCTGCTTGGGAGCACCCTCCACCCTGGGCTGGGCCTTGTATCAGCTCTCTCCATCTTCTTTCTGGACAGCAGGTTTAGGCAAGGTTTGGAGGTCCTCCCCAGCGCTGTGGCCAGCCACCATAACACAAATTCCCTGTCGCTCAAGCAGTCCCCTCAGGCCTGAGCTGGTCATATCACTGCAAAGATACGCAAGCAAATTTGGGGCATGGCAAAGTATGAATCTCTATCCTTGGCAATCCAAGGATCCAGCTTTTGGGTGTCTGTAGTGGCAAACACAATCAATATAAACAAGACTTCTTCTTAGAGGGACCTCCCAAGGTGTATCCCCAGGCAGTAGTCAGGGAGGGTGCCAGCCTTTGACCTGGCCTGGCAGCCCACGTGCAGCACAGAAGTAGCTTATGTTGCCATAGCTGCAAAATCAGGGGATTGTCATATTGCAATGAACCCAGCCCCATGTATATAATCAGCTCAGCTTATTGTCATCATCAGAACTCGGGACTTTCACCAACAAAAATCCAAGCTGCTACTACTTTCCACTGAAATACGCTCTTTCTCACTACTTCTACTTGTAGTAGAACTGAACACCGCGCTTTGCAGATTCCCTAAGACGTTAAGGTCTTGACTGGGAAAGCTCATAAGGGCTCCTGCAATAAACAATGTAGGAGACGTAGCTATGTCACCTGTGCTCTGTTTCTTCTTTGGACTTCTGTCTGTTATCATTTCAAGTATAAAGTACATAACTTCACTTTAAAGATGCTTCATCACCAGTCCTGGCCTAACTTAGCTACTGTTTCTAATCACATCCATCAGTGACCATGCTGGCTTCCCCACCTCTTTTGTTAAATTACAGAAAACACTTTTCCATGCTATCCTTTATGGTCTGAAGGCATGCCCAGCCCACATTCACATAATTACCAGATCCTTCCAAATCCTTTTTGCCAGAGAAGGATGGCAAATAACCACAATAATATTTAGGTGGCTGGTATGCTGAAATGCCCACCTATTCCACTGCTTAAAGATGTTTCATCTCTTCCTTCTGTTCTTTCACAGGTCTTCCCTTACAAAGTCCATTTTCACAAAAGCAGACTGTAACTTCATTTGGGATGGGGGCATCCTTTTGCCCTGTGTTTGTACAGCCTCTGTAACAGCAGGGTGCTGGTACCATGCTCCAGTAGCTCACCATGACATAAAAAGGAGCCCAAAGCAGTCATACATCAAAGCTCGACCAACCACTTCTCTCACCAGGTTCTTGCAGCTGGCCCAGAACTTTGTGCATCACTATCAAGCCTGGACTCTCCAGGTCATGCTGTGCAGAAGGGAGACCTTTCTTCTCAGGGAGGGAGCATCTTTGCAGACGGCAAGTGGAGCATCGAGCAACTGGCACCCACAGGAGACACTCTGATCCAAGCTGTCCTGTTCAGCACAAGGAGGACACGGACCTCTTGCAGCAGGTCCAGAGGAGAGCCACGAAGATGACCAGGGGGCTGGAGCACCAGGAGGAGGCCAGGCTGAGAGAGTTGGGGTTGTTCAGCCTGGAGAAGAAAAAGCTCCAGGGACACCACTTTTTCAGTACCTAAAGGGGGCCTATAGGAGAGATGGGGAGAGACTCCATCACTGAGTATAATGATGAGGGGTGACAGTTCTAAACTGGAAGAGGGTAGACGTAAATTAGATATTGGGATGAAATTTTCCACTGTGGGGGTTGTGAGACACTGCAACAGGTTGCCCACAGAAGCTGTAGATGCCCCATCCCTGAGAGTGTTCAAGGCCAGACTGGCTGGAGGTTTGGGCAACCTGATCTCGTGAAAGGTGTCCCTGCCCATAACAGGAGGTTTGGGCTCGGTATCTTTAAGGTCCCTTCCCACC
>VZRU01005981.1:18851-55611 GCA_013398155.1 Pedionomus torquatus
GGCGCCGGCCCTGCTGGGGTGGGGGCCGAGGCCGCGGTCGCTTGCCCGGGTCGGCGGCGGGGCCGGCTGTCGGGCCGGTAACGCGCCCACCTGCGTCCAGGAGATAAAAAGCCTGGCGGCAGGACGGGGCTCAGCCCCGCCGGCAGCGCCGCTCCCGCGGCCGCTTGAGCCAGACCCAGCCCTTCTCGGCGAGCACCACTGGCGAGGCATCCTCGTCCCGCCCTGGGTCGGCACCCAGCGGGAGCAGGCTGGGTGGATGGGGACCCAGAAACGGGGTCTGCTTGTTTCCCGTCACCCGGCATTGCACCACGGGGCAGCGTCCCTCGACTCCGGGGATGCCTCCGGGAGTGTGGCCTTTTCTCTGACATCCCTTCCATTGCCCTGTTTGTATGTGTTAGTCTGTCTCACTCTCTGGCTTAGCCCACGCACAACCATTTTTCTCCTTGTCTCTTTTGTGCTAAGCCCCTCCGCAGGGCTGGGAAATGGCATTCGGTTTTCTGGGGGAAATCAGCAGAAACACGTCTGTAAGGAGGCAGCCAGAGACATGTAAGAGCAAAACTTGCATGCCCTTCAAGGACAGGGAACTATTGGAGAGAGTTCCGTGGGGGGCTACAAAGCTGATCAAGGGAATGGAGAATTTCTCCTGTTGAGGAAAGGCATAGAAATCTGGGTCTGTTTAGCCTGGGGAAGACTGAGAGGGAACATCATCTATGCTTAAAAATACCTCAAAGGCAGGTGTCAAGAGGACAGGACCAGACTCTTCAGTGGTGATGGGACAAGGAGCAATGGGCACAGACCAGAACACAGGAAATTCCCTCTTAACATGAGGAGGAACTTCTGTACTTTAAGGGTCCCCAGAGAGGTTGTGAAGTGCCTTTCTCTGAAGATATTTAGAACAGCCTGGGTGCATTCCTATCCTATGCTCTGGGTGAACCTGCTTTGGCAGGTAGTTTTGGACTAGATAATCTCCGAAGGTCTCTTCCTACAAAATCCCTGCAATTTTGTGATTCTGCGAAAACGGTCCTATGTGGTACTGTCCTGTGTACCACCTATACCAGCTTCCCAGCTGTTCTTAGTTGGGTTACTTTCTGAGCTGGACATGATTTCTGTGTATTTAGTAGTCCTTGGTTGTTTGTCCTCCACAAATGTGTCCATCTTCTTTTGAATTTGTATACACTCTTTGTTTACGGAACATTCTTTAGGTAGGAGTGGTCTCTGTGAAGGTGATTTGTGATGAACTGGTTCCCTTTAGCCTGACTCACTGGCTTTGTTTGATAATTTCTTGTACCAGTATTAGAAAAGGTGAATCACTGCTCTGTATTCAGACCTTTTGTGTACTTCACTAGCTTGTAGGCCTCTGGCATGTTTCTTCTGGTCATCCTCTTTTCCAGATTGGGGCATTCTCAGCTTGCTTCCTTGTTCCTTGTATGAGAGCCATTGCACACTTTTGATTATTCCCTCTTTCTGAACATTTCCCAGCTCTGTCTTACCCTTGTTTAGATGAGAGGACAAGAATTGTAGACAGTGCTCGATTTGCAGGCAAAAAAATGGATTAAACTAGTGGCACATAAGAACTGTAAGTTATGCTTTCTGCAACAATTACACAAAAATAAGTGGAATGTATGTTATCTGAACAAGAGTTGAAAAAAAATTGTACTGAGGATTTACAGGGGGTTAGGAAGCAATTTTGGATGAAAAATTGTTTCCTGGATGGAGAGGGACTGGAGGCTGTGTCATCAGTTCAAAATCCTACATTATTTTCAGTTGTCACCTTGTTTGACTTTCATCCCATTTAAAGGATTCATAGAAACTGAAACAGCATTTTTCTTGTTTGAGGCAACTGCAAATGATAAAGAAGTAGCATGCTTGGATCTTTCCTTGTTACTGCTTTGTGGGGGAAGTCTGTTGAGGGGAGTCTGTTGAGCCGTCTTCAAAACCGAGGTGAAGACTGAGATACAGTTGTTACAGAATTACAATTTTGAATTGTTATTTCTTTGGGAGTTTTCTGTTACTGCTGCTAACTCTAGACCTTATGTTACACTTCTAATATGGCTCATTTATCTACCAGAAGAATGAAAGAAATGCCTCCAGTGTTCTCACTGATGTTGCTTTGGTCATAACTAGAATCTAGATCTAAGGGGTTTTCCTTCCATTTTATTTTCTGTGGTACAAGTGTTTTTAATTGCAGGGCACTCAGCATTTGGTTTGCTGATTAACTTCACATACATTGCATGAAGAGATGCTGGTGTAAATTTCATTTTGGATTGACATAATGATAAATGCGATAGTGAACACCCTAAACTTTGTTTTGTTTAATGTCTTTCCAGTTCTTGTCATGTTTAAGAAGGTACACATTTTCTGTTCATTCCATGAAAAATGTTATCATTGAGATCTTGTTTTGCTCAGAATAATTTATAAAATGCTTTGAAAATCTTGTTAAAACACAAATACAGGCAGACACCACTTTAACAGTTTATTTATGTTACTGTCTCTAGTTTCTAACTTTTAAATCTGATAGTTGGGAGTTAAAAGTAGACTGATTTAGACTTGAAGTAATATCGAGCCAGAGTAATTAATTAAAAGCTTTGTTGTGAAGATTGACACTTCAAGTTTGAACTTGAATGACTTGATGAAAGAGCTGTTTTAAGCCCAGAAGTCGGTGGCTACAAAATTTTGAGCAATGTTGGCCAGTAGGTCAAACTGGAGGGCTAAAAATTCTGGAATGTGAGTTACAGTGAAACGCTTTCATCACACTTCTAAACTGGCATAAACGTTGTGGGGTGTCATTTTTAATATAGTAATTATAACAGACTTTTTGCAATGAATTTTTGTGTATGGAGAGTTGTGAACTAGTCCATTGCCTTTTAGACTGCAAAATAAATCGGTCAGGGTGTCAAACTGCTGCTGTTTACAGAAAACAGAAGGTGAAAAAGCCCTCAGTCTTGTGATGTGATCAACATGCCTTAACAAACTGGGCTTTTTAATGGCATGTTAGACTAAAACCTCATAGATATACTTAGTTCTCGTTGATCTGGGAGCAGGAAAAAAGTGATATTATATTTGCTTTGTAAAAGTCTTCTCCATGTGAATAACGGGCAGCTCTATTTGAAAGCAATGAACTAGCCTGGTTTTTATATTACAGCAATGTGCCTTGTACACTTCTATACTGTAGCAGCATAAAACCAGGATGAGAGTAGAATGGAATTGGCACCAATTTCTACAGCTGTCTGTATGAACTTATCTAAACTACTGCTTTCCTTCATTTATGTAATAAGTTCATCATTGAATAAACCAGTCAGCTTCCAGTTTGGGTTCTGGGTAATCCCAGAGTATGGCCTCCAATTTGATTTTCTAAGGAATAACAGAGAAATTGATTTCTGTATTGCTGTGTTGTTATTTTAGTTAGGCATATGACATACTTTAATCAAGTCTTTTGTCAAATATGTCTGCTGTGGGGTTGAATCAGTAGCAATAACTGGCTGTAACCTGCTGCTGCGTGGATTTCTCAGAGTGCGATTTTAGGTATTGTGTTGCAATAACTTTAAAAAAATGTCTTCAGGGGCAGTAGACCTGCGACAGAGAAAGAAGCAAAACTGCCCGGAATCTGACAAAATGGCTCCAGAGGAGAGAAACAAAGAAAACTCAAAGCTGGGAAAATCGCCAAAATGTAAGCTACAGAATTTTTAGCCAACTTCTGATTCTTTTTCATTATGCTTTTACATTTTATGGGAAGATATTTGTAGCACACTAATTTTTAACAGACTTATTTTGAATGAGGTTTTAGAATGTTTCAAAAAAACCAGACACATGCATTAGAATTCTTTAATGGCATATTATGTATTGCAGAGTAAAATGGTAGTCCTGGATTGTTTCAGATTGGGGACAAGGGGAAGAAGGAGCAGAGGCAAAGGGGTTAAGAATCTCCCGGTTGTTTGAGTACAAATAAATGTATTAATTGCCCCTGGCATGATCTTTCGGTTGGGAAGCTGAAAGGCATGAAGTAATGATACTGAAATGTGAATAGACAAAAAGGCCTTGCAGCTTTCCAAGAAACAGAACTAAAACCAGGTGTAGGTTTAGGTAAGTGCTCACCAAGCTACCAAAAACTTTTATGTTAGAAGTGCATACTAACTTGAGGGAGATACAGGTGAAGTAGACACCTATTGAATGAGTTTGGTAAAATTCAGATTAGTTCCACTTTTATTTAAAAACTGAATGGTCTCAGTATTGATGTTAGATGTGGCATTGCCACCTCTTTCTCTTAATGGCTTTAAGAAATTTGTGGTGTTTTGGGTAAAATATAGAGTTTGCTCTGTTTTTTTGGAAGACACCTTTCCTTCTTGGAATTCATTTGAAAATTAAGCTTACTAGAATGGAGAGAAATAAAGTGTAGTGTGAGTGTTTTATCTGAGAGTCCTATGAAGTGGTGGTAAGAACTGGGAAAGAAAACTGCAGCACAGGAATAACAAACCAGTTTTTGATATATCTGTGCTGCTGATGGTATGATAATTCTGATGCCAGTAAGTTTACTTGCTGTTCAGAAATTAATCATATTTAAGGCATACTGTTTGTTTCTAAGTCCTCTGGACTATTCTAGTTTTTTCACTGTCCCTTTTCAGATATGTTAATTCAACGCTTTGCGAAACTTTTCTTTGGCTGTCTTGCGGCAGTCACTAGCGGAATGATGTATGCAGTGTACCTCTCAACATATCATGAACGGAAATTCTGGTTTTCCAGCAGGCAGGTAAAGAAAAACGTTAAACTACTGAAACAAAAGCCAAATTATGTCCTTGAAATAAAAGCCATGAAATAAAATGTCAGGTAGGAACTACTTGTTTGCAGAATGTCATGCTGTTCTAGTCAGGCCTCTGTCTTTGCTATAGTATTTTTCTTTCTATTTTTTTTTTTTTAAGAGTTTCTCCTAACTTGCTTAGTGAAATATGGAAAGTGGAATGAATTTCAGGTTAGTGAACATGAAAGGATCCCATGGATCTTGTGCTGGCTTATGATGTGGATTTGAGTTGCTCTGATTCTGAGCATGTTTGCTAAGTTATGGAGAGCATTATATACCTGACAGAGGTGCTGTGAAGATTAATGTTTTGAGGAATACTTTGAAGATGTACAGTGGAGTTGTAACCATGCACTGTATTACAAAACCAGTCTACCTGAAAAAATATAGTCTTTTATGGGAAGAGATTGCAGGAGGTGAATATATATATTTTTTTTCCCTAGGAACTTGAACGAGAAATTACATTTCAGGGTGACAGCGCCATTTATTACTCATTCTATAAAGAACTGCTAAAGGCTCCTTCCTTTGAAAGAGGTACAAAGCCTGTTTGTTTTATTAACCTTGAAAAGTCCTGTTCCTTTTGGAGACAGTAAAAAAAGCCCTGCAGACTGGGGACACTGAGTTTGTAATCTTCTACAGGTATCTCAGATTAATTAAAAACTGCATGCTGACCTAACTTTTCAGTGACTTTTAAAAGTTGCAATATTCAACTATCTTGTATTCCATCAGATTGCCTTTAATCAATACTCTGGAGTAGGGTTAATATTACTCTCATATTGCCCCATATAGAAGTTATCATTAAGTTTGTCTGGGCAATGTACGGAATTTTTTGACATGTAAGCATAATGGATCTTTAATTTGGGAATGGGGGATGGAAATGACTGTTTTCCATACTCTGTCAGAAGATGGTACAGTTTCTGTCAAGAGTCGATCTGCTGAATCCTGTTCCTGCCAGGGGTTTCTACTCCTGTCAGCTATCATGACTATGATGAATAGATGTTGATGAGCACAGAGTGATGGGGACAGACCAACAGGAAGGAGAACAAACTGGGTGGAAGCCATCCCTTTGCACTTCTGCTCTTTGTCCTGCGCTGGCTTCGGAGCTCACTGACTCCAAGTCCCTAAACCAGCAGAAAACTAAAGCACTGAATAGAAAATGGAACAGTTTTGTGCTAGTTTAGTGAGTTCAGAAGGCCAGCTGAGCTAGCATGGGGAAGATGTGAGAACTCCAGGAGAGAAGAGGGAGTGAACAACCCTGTCTTACAGAGGTCAGCAGTTGAGTTATTTCAGTCCCATCATGAAACCTCATCCAAAGCCAGTTAAACTTTGTAGGCATTGTTTTATTGGTTGAACAGTTTCCCAGCTGATGTGTAGCTCATCAGTAATATCTAATAGGTCTTTGATACAGTCAGTTCCTTGTTACCTCTGGGGAGACTGCTGATGTGGACAGATGGACTGCCTCATTCAGGCATGCTGCCTCGGCAAACAGATAGACTCGGGTGTCTACTAGGCATTATGGGGACACCCAGATTGCAAAGGTGTATCATAGCAGTGCTGAACCCAGTTGTAAGTCCTGCAAGACCTGATTCAGCTTGCAGAGAACCAGCTGCAGACCACACACCAAGATATGCTCAGAGCTGAAAAACAAATCTTGTTTGGCTGTTAGCGTTTTTGTTGTTCCTTTTTTTTTTTTTTTTTTTTTTTTCCCCTTCTCTAATTTGGATTATGTTTCCTCTTCCCTTTGTTGTCCTAAGTAATGATGTCAGTTTTTTAATTGTATCTCAGAATGATGTATCCTTCAAGTATGCCAGCTTCAATTTCATCTCAATCCCATACAATGGCATATTGTGTTAAGTGAGTGATTCTTAGAAGTCTTAGAAATGCAGGGCTGGAAAAGATGACAAGGCCTGACCTCTTTGTGGAGACAGATGTAATGCATCCTGCTCATCCCTGTTAGATCTTTGTCTCTCTTCTTAAGAACCTCCTGTGAAGATGATGTGTAGGTAGCCGGTTCCAGGGCTGCATCAGTACCTTACTGAAAAGACTATGCTTCAGCTGGTTAGCATTGCACCTTCTATTTAAAGGGTAGATCAAAAAAATGGCAGTAACTTCGTTGCTAAGTCAGTAGGGTAGAATGGCATCTGGCACAGAAATTTCTCCTTCCTTTAATATTAGGAGTGATGAATCAGTTACTAGCTTTAATGATGAAATCCATTTCCCCCTATCTTTGAGTACACTGTCACTTCTTTTAAGAACAGCAGTAATAAGTGATTCCAAGAATAATGTATATTTTTTTTGCCTATAGGTGTTTATGAGTTGACACACAACAATAAGACAGTATCACTGAAGACTATAAATGCCGTCCAGCAAATGACTTTATACCCAGAGTTGATTGCCAGTGTTTTATATCAAGCGTCTGGTAGTGAAGTATGTGCATTTCTCCTACTTTCTGTGCTTTCATTATGGTTGTGTATGTAGGTGTGTGAAACTTTCCATGCTGTATACAAGAAATACATCCAATTTTTGTTGAATGAATTGAGCTAAGCCCCTCACCAGGTTCAGGTTCTCCTCAATTCTGGTCAGTCTGGCATAAGATTTTGGGGGTTATATGCACTAAATTTTTCTGTCTGTTATTCTTTACATCTACAAACTGTGGAAACGTGGAGAGTATCTGTGCTATCCATTAAAAACGGGAAGGTTAGCTCCTTCAGACTACAGAAATCTGTTACAGTGGTAGCTGTCTCTACCCATTCCTGTACAGATAAAAGGGAAAACCACCTTTGTAGATAAAGCTTTTGTCTCTTTCTGCTCTACTTGGGCTTTGTTCTGCTTATGCTGCATACTTGTATCCTCTCCCATTTTTCTTCTTTTATTATTATTTATTTATTTCATATATGCTTCTCTGTGTTTGGAACCATTTTTGCCTCATCTTTACTTCTCTAAGTTCCTCCCCAACATAATTTCTTCCAGTAGTCCTGTGAACTTTATATCTCACTGCAATATAGATTTATTAGATCTGACACATAACGATGTTCATGCTAAAGCCAATACAAAAATCATGGCAGTAGCAAGCTGAGCCCTGATATGTGCTTTTAATTCACACTGCTTTGTTTTCCCTAAGTCCAAAATAAAAGCATGCTCCATACTTTTCTAGAATAGGGGCTATCTCTTACCTGTTTGTAAAGCCCCTGGCATGCTGTTAGCAGTATGCAAATAGTAAATAATAATCATTTCCAGCTTCAGCTCAGTTGCCGCTATGTCTCTTCATTTTTATTTGTAATTTCAGGAAGTTATTGAACCAGTGTATTTCTACATTGGTATAGTTTTTGGACTGCAGGGAATTTATGTGACTGCATTGTTTGTAACCAGTTGGGTTATGAGTGGGACTTGGCTGGCAGGAATGCTGACTGTAGCATGGTTCATTATTAACAGGTAAGAAAAACATCTTTATATAATCTAGTTTGTCAATAAGGCATTTTAAAATATTAGAGCAGATTGAAATGCTTTCTATTAAACTTTGTGTTCTTGTTGTGAGAGCAAGCTCTTGTGCTGAATATAAAACATTTCCCAGAGATGCACTGATTCTCATCATGCTTTTATTGATGGAAAGGCCTCCTGTTGTTCAAACCATTCATGATGCCAGTTGAACTGACTTCATGAATGTATGTGAATACAGGAGCATTCTCACACAATTCCATTTTGCAAAAGCATTCCTCAGAAGGTTTTCGTTTTGTGCTGGTAAAGAATGAAAACAAATTTTTAAAGTCACTATAAAACATAATTGCTCTCTGTGACCAGCTCTAAATATTGTGATGGTTGTTCTGTTGCTCAGAAGGAAATGACCAAGTGCATTCTTCTTGTAAGGAGTCTTTGATGTTTTTGTAATCTGCTTTTTGTAGGTTTTTTTTTTTTTTTTTTTTTTTCCGAGCAGAATCTTCTTAGATGATTGTGATTTCAAGACTTTTATTTAAAATGTTTCACAGTTCTAGGGAGCCTCATTTGGGCAATCAGAACTTGTGTTCAGGTTCTTGGTTTGTCACCAAGAAGCTCTGGGGCTTTCTATGATCTTGAGAGCACTTGAAGGAAAAGAACTATGGAAGAGCAAAATGTTAGAGATATACCTTTAAAGTTGAACTGTTGGGAAGTGCCTTTTAAGAGTGTGAAGTCATCATGACCGGATCTGTGATTAGTAGCTGAAAATACTGTTCATCAAACTTGTGTGAACAGTGGAAAGTAGGGAAAATTGTGAATAAATCTGTATTTTTTTCAACAGCAAAGGAGATTAAATGCTGTTAACAAATTGAAAGGTCCAGTGGTTAAAAAAACTCCAAATACCCTTCTGTAAGAGGCTTCAGAGGTAAAAAATGAAAGGTGACTTTTTCAAATATCCAAATGATAAAGGAGCTAGAGGCTCTTTTTTAAAAGCACAGTAGACACAAAGAAGACTATGTACCTCTGAAACCAATGCTTTTGATCACGTTTGAAAGGGTGACTTGTGCTTCTAAGTCACTTTAGCACTTTTTAAAACTTTCTCCTACAGCTCTAATTGTGCAGATACTGTCAAGTCATTCCATGAGAAGACCCCGCTGCTGTTCTGGCCCATGCTCCCCATCTGTCTTTAATCTCTTGTTTTGCTGGGCAGAATTTTCCCTGTAGACAGAGTATCTGCCGGTGCTGCTGCTAAGAGGGAGCACTGCTTTGGATTCTAAGTATGTTGTGCTCAACCACCTGAATGACTTATTTAAAACATACTGTATGAGGACTGAAAGGAGTCTTTTCTCTCACCTATGAGCTGATTTTCATTGCCATGTGAAAAAGCTGCTGTTATGCTAGTGGTGCCCTGCCTTTGGACATGGGACCATTTAGTGCTGCTCATGACCAAAGAAGTGGTGTGTGCTGTGTCCAGCTTGCACTGTGTTGTGGTGGGTCAGGAAAGGCTGGCGGCAGATGCTTTTTGACTTCAGTCCTATAAAATGCCACCTAGTAAGGAGAATAAATGAGTAAAGCTTGGAATTCCACACTGATACTAAATTGTGACCTGTATCAGCAGTGGAATTGTGTCAGTACTACCTTACACCCAATACAGGAATAGTTTGCTTGCAAGGCTGCACATCAAGAAGTGATGCTTAGGATTTCCTTGGTATTTCTGTTCAGTAAATATTTTAATAATTTTGTTTGTCTGTACTTTATTCTAGGACAGATACAACAAGAATTGATTACTCCATACCATCAAGGGAAAATTGGGCTTTGCCATATTTTGCATGTCAAGTAGCAGCTCTCACAGGCTATTTAAAAAAAAACCTAAATTGTTCTGCTGAGGTAAAGCAAAATTAATTTCTTAATAAAGAGTTGCTGGTAGAACTGTGCTTTAGAGTAGTTACCTCTGTCACTATTGCCCACAGTGCAGAAAACAGCAGTTGTTTTGTTTGTTCTTTTCAAATCAGCCACTTGGATTTCACCTAGGCGTGTGTGGTTTTGGCCAAGCCACTCGTGCCCTGCCCTGTTATGCCCCCATCAGGGTTCAGAAAGAACAATGGAAGTGGTAAAGCTCAAGGGGAATGAGCTGTGTGTTGTCTTTTTAAAATTAACTGATGCAATATTTTTCTTACGGTGTAAACTATTTTGTTGCTGTTCCTGTTGCTCAGAGAAGATGGTGGTAACTTCCTTTCCCTGTCTCTCTGTCAAAATGTTTCTTCTGATTGGCTTTAAAAATTTTGGAATGTTTTGGTAATTACTTTCTTCCATCTGAGAACATGTTAAATGTGTCTGAATTCAGTATTTTAATTATTTCTTAAAATAATAATTGACTTCCATAGTTTCTGTTTTAATGACCTCTGAATTACTTAGTGACAGAGATATATAAGTATGAAATTAATGCTTTTCTTTGTTTTTCTTTTTATCTCTAGAAGTTTTGTTACCTTTTGGTGAGTGCTTCAACATACACCTTCATGATGATGTGGGAATACAGTCATTATCTCCTGTTTGTCCAGGCTGTTTCTCTTTTTCTGCTAGACAGCTTTGCCCTGGCACAGACAGAGAAGGTATTAGAACTTTTCAGCTTCCTGGTAATTGGTAACTTAAATGCAGCTTCGGGGTGGCCGCTATACATATTGCTCAGGAGCTCTAAAGGGAGCTGAGGAGCAGGATGAGTGATGACTTGAGTGTCTTCCAGCCTGGGTCCAGGTAAAGTGGATGTCATGTCTGTTGGAAGAGTAGAATGTCTTTCATTCACTCTCCCTTGGAGCACTGTGGTTGGGACAGGTTTCCTAACAAAAGGGTCAGAAGCTAAACAAAGTTTCTGAGACCTGAAACATCCTTGGAGAGCTGAAAGAGTGATGAATGATACTCATTCATGTATCCTCTTTGGCCTAACTGCCTCTTTCCCTTTACCTATTCACAGTAGTATGGGGCCAACCAGGAAACTGTTGTTGGCTCTGTGCTGTTAAGGGGCTGGTTTTCACCCCGAATGGCCCACCATGTACTGATTCAGCTAACAAATGGGCCGGAGAGATGCTGAAGGCCAATTGATCTTTCAGTACAAGAAAGTATTTTAATTTATTCTGCAAAATTGTTCTTAGAAATGTTGCAACAAGAAGGCATATTTACTTTGTGTGTTGCCATGCTACGTATGCTACTTCTTACATGTGTGCCTACTAGTTTTCTTAGCTGTAACTTCCATTTCAAACTGCAAGCAATTTAATTCATCACCTTTCCTTTCAATTGCTTTTTTTTTTTTTCTGTTCCTCAGCAGTGGGAAATGTTTGATCTATTTTAGTTCAGAGCAGGGCCCTTAAAATACAGGGAAGAAGTCTTCTTTTGTAAAAGACTAAAGAATCAGTTATGATGGTTTATAAGATCTGCTTATTAATTAAGTAGGTAATAAAGTATCAGTAACTGTGTATTCTTGAGACAGGTTAAATGAATGAGTTACTGTGAGGGCCAGGAAAGTGCATGTTTACAGTAGACAATTTTTTCACACAAATTGTGTGGTTTTATACTGTTGTCTTGTGGTTACGGCTTCATGCTGCATCGCAGTGAGGTGTTACGCAATGGGGAAACCTTGTAAAATACTGCTACTTTTGGCATTTGTACTGAATTCTTTTAAAGGAATTGTGCTCTAATTATCGAGGCTGACAGGATGATTTTGATGTGAAATGCTGCCTATAGCTAAACGGTACGCTGATAGATTTCATGAGGTGGAGGACAGAGATCCATTAATCCCCTGATTAACAGAGGAATAGAGCAAGCTATCTGCTGTTCTAAGAAGCAAGTCATATATCCACTGTAATCTTACTTCATTGTATTTTATTTTGTTTCTTCAACAGGTGCATGAAGTATACAAAATCTACTTGTTTTCTCTCTTTTTGGGGTACCTTTTGCAGTTTGAAAATTCAGCCTTAATAGTGTCACCACTACTGAGTCTTGTAGCAGCTTTAATGCTCTTTAAATGCCTTCAGGTAACTAAATTCTATCTCTGAGTGTAGTTTTTGTAATTTAAACAGAACTCCAAATGATATGGCGTTCTTAAAATATTTTTGCAGATGAATATGAAGAAAGGTTCATTTCTGTCAAGACTGCTGAAAATAACGTACATCTATTTGGTACTTACAATAACAGTGACACTCAACTTCTTACTAAAGGTAAGATTCCTCTGTAAAAACTAATTTTAATTGTCAAAGTCTAAACAGAAAGTTGCAGATGTATTTTGGCAAAATCTTTTGAAGTGTTGCTTACTGATTTGAGAGTTGATAGCAAATTGGAGTACTAAAAATTGAGTTGTTTCTATATAAAAAGTCTTTAACAAATGAAGCAACTGATTTTTGTTGGGGTTTTGGTCTTTTGGTCAAGGTTAAGGCACAGTACAGAAACAGTCTTTAAATCACACCTTAGCTATTTCATAAATGTGATTTTTGTTAGAACTTGGGTGACCTCTGCAAACTGGCCGAGTATTAAAACAATATTCTTGTGCATGGAGAAGACGTAGTAGCCGGGAACAGGTATGAGTAGTTTCAGGGTAGATATTAATTTTCAGTTAGATTTCAATGAGAACATGGGAACAGAGACCTTCACTTAGTGTAGGAGTCAGTGAGGAGTTGAGATTATCCAATGGAATTATATCCTGACCTTGTATTTTGATTAGCAACTCCCTCTTGCTGGTTCTTGTCTTTTACATAATTTATTGTGCTTTTCCTCTATGTCTCAAACTCACCCTGGTTGTGTTAATTAACAGTGTTGACTTAAGAATAAAGAAACTAGTGAACCCTAAAAAGTTTGAGAGAATGCTTAGGTTGGATTTTTTTCTTGTACCATTCAGCCTGCCTAGCCTTGCTGTTTTTTTATAAAAGCAAAACTTAACCTTGAAAAATATGAGCTAAGTTACGTAGAGAGTACACAGAACTTTTGGCTGCTCAAACAACTTAAGTGAAGATTACAAATGCTCCTAACTTTTGCTAAGCTGCAGTTCTATTGTTTAGTGGGGCCAAACACAGTGTTCCTTGGCTTGCTTGGGGGTAAGTTACATCCATTTTTCATGATCCTTTTTACACTGCTTGGTAGTCTTTTGATAACTTATTGATAGCTTTTCACTTGCCCTCTTGTTGGGGTACATGAATGAAATGAAGAGAATGGTATTCTCAAGGAAACTCTAAGGATAAATTTATATAAGTGAAGATTTACAACACCACACCAGTACCATAATTGGCACACTTAATCCAATTTGTTGGGTTTAACTAAATCTTGAATAATTTGATTTTTCCCTGCCATTTTGTAATCTGAATGAAGTGACTACATGAAAACTGCTTCCAGCACTGGATAAGACTTTTCTCTGCTAAATTAATTTTCAGATGTTTGTTCCTCATAAAGAAAATGAGCATTTGCTGAAGTTCATTGAAGTAAAACTTGGCTTAAACACAACAAAGTAAGTTTTTAAACTGTACACCTTCTGAAATATCTGAACTTCTGAAACTGCTCTAAGAAGCATAACATATCAGTAGCTTGTGAGAATTTATAGAGGAGTTAGTGAAACAATGTTTCTATTTGTTGCCTGGCTTAAAGATTGAATTAAAAAAAAAGATTCATAGACAGAATTTACCTAGAATTTTGAGATTTCTGAGGCACCTCAATATTTTCCATGCCTTGGGGTGAAAGCATTCAATAGATTTTTCTTTTCTTTTGATATTGAAGAGCAAAAACTTTCTCTACCATATTTAGTGCTTTTAAGAAGACTTTAAAGCAACGATAATAGGGTAAAGGTGGTGATACTAACTTTTTATAGCCTGGAAAAGAAAAGACTCTGAAAAGAGTCATGAACTGTCGATACTATCTCAAAACAGGGTTGGGGATTTTGATTTTGATTTTTCTAAGAATAACAACCCCAAAATACTCTCTGTATGTTTTGGGAAGATATTGGGACAAGGGACAACTTAAAAGTCAGAGGGAATTGTTGGGACTTTAAGAAAAAGTGCTCACATCTGTAAAAGAGTTGAATGTCTACAAGAAGACGACATCATGGCTACAGATTTTCTGGAAAACTTCAAAATGGGGTATTGGTAAGGACTGAGATGCCTTCCAGACCCAAGCCAAGACTTGCAATTCTGTACGGGAATTCAGACTCTATCCTGCAAACTGCATCTCTCTTACAAAACTGCTTCACAGCCTTTCAGGAGAAGTAGTCAAAAATGACATCACACACAACTGAAATCGTTGGGGAAATTTTGGAAGATAAGATGTAGTGATATTGACTAAAATGCATTGCTTAAGAACATGCATGTATGTGTGTTAAGTGTTTTGCAAGAAAACAAAGGTATGCCTCTGGTCAGGATTTCAGTTTATTCAGCTACCAGGTATTACGGATTTTAGTTTTATTTCCCCTGAGGACTTGCTACATGTTACTTTCCAGGATGTCAAACTCTGCAATGAAGCCAGTGATTGAGACAAACTGAGTGCAGCTGCAGCTAGAAAATTGTGTAACTGTGGCTGGAATTATGGTGCACAGCACAAGAGCTTCAAGATCTGTCTTTTAAGGCCAGTTTGGACATGCCCAGCTGTTAATCTTTAAACTGATTCTGTCTAATTGAAAGTGGTTCAGTTCTCTAGTCTTCCCTTGGGGAAAAAGAAAAAGAAAAGAGGGAGGAAAGCGAAACAAAATAAGAGAAGAATACATTCACGGCATCACATGCCGCACCAATTCCAGTTGAGAATACACAATGGTAGCGCTTCTTGGCAGAATATATAACCTTTCTGCTCATTAATTGAGAAAGAAGAATGATCGAGTGGGTTCAGCTACAGAACTAGAATTTCAACATTAAGGATTCTGTTCTTGGCAGTGCCTCGGGCTTGTTTGTGATCTCAGATGACCACTTTACCTTCTTCATCTCCCCATTTGGAATGAGGACAAACATACCTTCTTGTATCAATATCTCTAAAATCTTAATCCACTGTGACAAGGAAATACTTTGTGGTCCACGTAATGGAGTTGTATGGGAGGTTGGGGTTTTGTGGTATAAAGGAGTTATAGTCTGGTCTCTTCAGATCACAGATTCTTTTTTGAAAGATGAGCTTTTACTCTAAAGAGTACTTGCAAAGCCATTTCAAATGATAAAAGAATAACTTCTCAAAGATTAATTTCAAATAGTTTCCAATGACATGAATAGGTTAAACTGTGTTTGGTTGCGTGCTGGGTTCTTTTTTTCTAGTCTGTGGGGTATTGTGATTGTTTTTAATGGGATGTTTTTGCCTTACTAGGAATTTTACAATGAATTGGCTCCTTTGTCAAGAATCTCTTCAGGCACCCTCCCAAGACTTTTTTTTGCGACTAACACAGTCATCACTGTTGCCTTTTTATATCTTAGTATTAATTATCTGCCTTTTTTCTGTAACTCAGGTCATTTTTAGGAGAATTTGGTAAGTAACTTATTTATACTGAAAAATAAGAAGTTAAAAATAAGAGGTTCATGGATGTCTTAAGTGAATGGTCATAGTTTTGTTGCTCCAAAGTTTGTTGCAGGGTGTGAGCACCAGGGAAAAGGCTCACCAGAGGCTGTTAAAGAAAGTCCTTTTAGCGATGAGCTTCTTGAGCATTCCTCCACTCAGGACAGGGAGTGTCATTGGCTTGTTTCCCCATAGGTGCAAGTCCTGCAGAGCTCTGTCGCATGTTTTCTTATATGTTTACGGCTCTTCCCATTGCCAGGGAGAAAGATATTTTGTCTGTTTTCCCCTTCCAACAGCAAAGTTATCTGATTGTTGATGGAGAATTTGTTTCCCTGTTTTGAGTTTGGTGGGGTTTTGTTTGGTTGGGTTTTTTTCAAGTTTACATACTGTGAAGGATGAGATGGGTGGAGTTGAGGGGATTTCAACCTTCTAATGCTTCACTGTTTTGGGTCTTTTTTTAAAACTCTTGTTTGCTGTGATAAGGTCCATCCGCCTTTGCTGCTCAGAACAGAGCTGAAGTAAAACTCACTCAATTATTTTTAGTTTCTCAGTGATTCACAATTCCCTTGAGAGAACGGCTAGTGGAGCTCTCTGTTTACAGACTAAGAATAGCAGCAGTGTAGATCCTCGTGTAACTTGTCTTGGAAATTCAATGGCTAGGAAATTATCTCTTCCTGGTAGAAGATGAATGGTGTAACTCCTCCGGTATTAGGGCAAATTTCTTATTTGTCTGAAGCAAAAATCAATAGATTTTTTCAAGGGCCAAGACTTCTAATAGATAAAGATTATACTGTCATAGATGAAAATGCTTCCCAGGTTGGGTGTGTGACAGTGTATTTAAAACAATGAAACCAATGTCTGATTTTTTGCTGGTGGTTGAAGTAGCTATTAGGGACTCCAGTATATCCAACACCTTTTTAAAGAAAAGCTTAAAATAAACCTTCTCCCCTCTTTTTTATTTTCTTTTAATTTTGAAGCAGTTAATAATCTCAAATATTTTTCCCTTTTTTGTGGGGAAAGTTATTATAAAATTGTAACCTGAAATCACACAATAGCAGAGTAAAATGTTATCTGTTGTTTAGCTTACTATCTCATTTGTAGAAGGACATTTGTTGTAAGATTTTGGTTATGATTCTTATTTATAATGTATTAGTAAAATTTATAATAATGAGATTAAAAGCTGTTTTTGTTATCTTACTTTGTCCTAAAAGTGTGTACATATTTGATACACAGTGATCATCCTACAGATTGCATAATTATTCACCAAGCTAATGCTAATGAAGAAACTTACTTAGAATGCATGCTTACAGCATGCTTCATGTAAATGTTTGTGGAGTGTGCATGCTCTTAAATTAAGACTGTCTCTTGTTGCTGAATTACCTTAAAATAGGATTTACGGTCATAGGCAGTGATCCCGTTGTATTAATTCAGAGCTATTTCTCCAGAGAGTTTTCAGTCCGAAACAAGGGACAGTGGGTATTGGTAGATCACTGATGAAGTACAAAAACCAAATAAGTAGTACAACAGTACTCTATGATGTGACACACGGAATGATTTCAGTATACTGCTGACTTAATAGTCATAAAAGTATTTTTATTGGCACCTTTGCCTGAGATAATGTCTGAATTAAGTGATGTCTCATTTTCTCCAACTGCAGTGGTGAACCACTGAAAGAGACAGTTAAACTTGAGGATGGTCGAATTGGAGAGAGGCCAGAAATAGTTTATCATGTAATTCACACAATTTTACTTGGTTGTCTAGCGATGTGTTTGGAAGGGTAAGTCTGATTTTGATGTATCTCTTTTGAAAGCAACACGTTCTTAACTGGACGTGATACACCATTCACCCCCTTGAAATTCACCCCCTTTCAGAAATGCATTTGGCATACAAGGGTTAGTAAGGGAGAGAGCAAAGATCATTTTGACTATAAATTTGATACAGGTATATGATGAATTGTGCTTGGTCTCTTTAATGTTTTTTTCCAAGCTTTAATGCAGCCAAAATGCGAGACACGAATTGAAGCGGTTTTTTTCCCCACTTTCTTTATGATATTTAAGTGCAATTTAAGCGTGCTGTAATTCTTCATATATTGTATTCTAGCAAGATCCGGTGTAGTGTTTTAATGAACAGTGTGTGTTCTGGAATATTGGGCCATCTCATTACCTATCTCGTGTCTAGGCTAGCATGAAGTATACCTTTGCTTGGCATGTTAAAGCAGTAGGAAAATTATTTTCAAAGGTATTGTGTTAGTCCTTAAAGCTACAGAAGCTAATAATGTTTGGAAGATGTTGTTGTAACCTTGGCCCTCAGCTAAATCAGTTTGAAGGTGGCAGGCTTGTGTTTGTGTTACGCTCATCATCCTAAAATCTGAATACTCACTAATTCTTAAAGTGGGCAGACTTGTGTTACCATGTAGTTGTCTTAACTTGAATAGTCTATCCTTGAGGCAGACAATAGCAGCAAATCGTAAATTGTGTATTAAATGTTTTCCTTTCCTTTCTTCAGGAACTCCCTTATAGTACAGTGTTTGTACAGCTTTGCTGAATAGCTGCTTTTTATCCTTGCTTGGCTGGAAAACCACAACAGCCAAGTGACTTTACTAGTCTCTTTGTTTTCCTTTCATCCTCCCCTGAACTCTGTGAAGGATTTTGTCATCTTTGACCTTGGATCTTGCTCCTGCATCTTGCAGCAGATAATCAGGTGCCTGCTCTTCTGCTAGAGATTTCCTTGGTTTACCCGTCAGTGCCATCAAATTTATCTCGGATTGCTTGAACATCCAAGACTGTTTGACATATGAAAAAAAAAACTGAATGTTTTTATAAATAGCTTGAATACAGAGGCATGTGCAGAGTCCCAACTAGGTTATTACAATGTTTTACAGAACAAAATATCTATGGACGCCTTATGTTTGCATGCTTGCTGCATTTGGTGTGTGCTCTCCTGAACTTTGGATGACACTTTTCAAGTGGCTTCGACTGAAAGCTGTGCACCCCATATTGCTGGTGAGTTGCTGTTGCAAATGGCTTGGGAATTACAGCTAGCAAGCATGTAACTTTTCAGTCAACAATTACCTGAGACCTATAGAAGAAACTGTTACAAAGAATGTAGTTCTGTGAGTTCAGTGCATCTCAGACAGTCTGCTTCATTCTTAATATCATGCTTTCACATGTTTTCTGATACCTGGTGATAAAGTTGTGTTCATACTACAGCCTTTCCTTATAAGACGCAGGGCTGTCTTCATCTCTCTTTTATTCATCTGTTTAATTTCTTTTAAGAAATTTTTGAGACTTTAAGCTCTCTGTCATTGTGCAGTTTTTAGCAACTTTGTGCGTTTGTTTCATTAATAAAATAAGGGTAGGATATTACTTACCTTAATTTCAAGAGGCTAGTAGTAATAAATATTTAATACTTAGAGATTCACTGCGTCACTTGTGAAAATGCACTGTTACATCAGAAACATTGACAGTGTACTTCCAGTCAAAGAGTGATAATATGTTCAAGTACATGGTAAACACATTCCTTTATATATCTTGTGCTTTCTGCTATGTAGACCTGTTTTTTTTTTACTATTAACACAGTAGATGTGTTAATACTTTATTAGCAAGAGAACACCTTGCGTGCATCATTGCATCATTGTTGTTTTGAGTTGTAATTAACCATCCCTAATATTGATGGTAAAGTTATCGTAGGTCAAATAAGTTCTTCCATGCTAAATTAGGCCAATTCTTGTTTGTGGAGAATTTTTGCCTGGTAGAAAATTGTAGTTTCACCTGCTGTTATTGTAATGTTTCAGGCACAAATATAGCCTCCTATATGAACAGAATGAAAAGGCAGTCCAAAACTGGAGAATGGACCATAATCTGTTTCTTCTAACATGTATTTTCTAGGCTCTCATTCTGAGTATGGCAGTTCCCACAATAATTGGATTCAGCTTGTGGAAAGAGGTAAGAAAAGTACCTTTTGTGAAAAGCACCTTCTAGTTTTTGTTGTGTACGTAGGCACAATATGAGTCAATGTGATGGGCAACTATAATGAAATACAGTTAGTGAAATTAAATATATATGAAATGAAAGCTGTCATCCATGAAAATATGCTTGTGTTGGTTTTTGTGTTGTTGTTTTTTTTTTTAAACGAAACTGTTTACATTTTCCAGTATGAAGTATTTGACAATATAATCTTTTAACAATCACTTGTTGTGATTAAGAAGTATTTAAATTTAAATTAAGACTTTATTGTATGAAACTATTATGCTTTGGATATATAAGCATGACTCAACAAAGAAAATACTGCCAAATAAAAACTTGGGATATTGAAAACTGTTGCCCCAGTCTTAGTTTTGGTGAGAGGGAGTAAGGTTAAATGGAACTAAAATTATGGAAGGTCATACATAATCTGTTTGAAAAGCTCCCATCAAATTATAATGGAGTTAAATCCTTTGTGCAGAAACTGTGTCCAGGTATGTATATCCTACAATACAGGCAAGAAAAGCTACAGATGTTGCCATGTTTAAAATAAACACATCTTTATTGCAACTCACTGGGGGAAAGAGTATTTGGAAATTAGTTTTTAAACTTCCATAAATGCAAAAAAAATGTTTAAATATCCCATAAAGTGTAAGTCTCTGACATAGCTTCAAAAT
Organism: Pedionomus torquatus; assembly: GCA_013398155.1. NCBI lineage: Eukaryota > Metazoa > Chordata > Aves > Charadriiformes > Pedionomidae > Pedionomus > Pedionomus torquatus. Next base: position 39,209 of record VZRU01005981.1, read on the forward strand.
AGTTAGTTCGAATAGTTTTTTTAAGAATTCAAGATTTTTTTAAAGGCATTTAAATATAAAAGGCAGACTTGACCAACAGTGTTTTAACAGATTTTGTAACATCTATCTTATAGCAATTTTGATTGTAATGTAATCTGACTCTAAACATTTCTGCCAGAGCAATGGATATTCTTCTGAAAAAAAGCTACAGTTGTTCAAAAGAGTTATGAAATCTATTACTGTAGAGAAAACTAGGTTAGTTGACTAAAAAAATCTTTCAGATTATTTTTTAATAAAAGCAGTGTGGAGGTTTGGACTCTAGAGGGCTTCGAGGCTTCATCCATGCAGATCCAGCATTTGCTTTTAAGCAGTGGTGAACAGTTTTTTCCTCCAGGTTCATAACTTATCCCTGAGGTTGGAAATTTTGATTAATAGTAACATGACAGTAAAATGCCTCGAGGATCTGAATCTGTTACCATGGCTATATACGGCCAAGTGTACAGCTCAGCGTCTTTGTGCTTGGCTGCCTTTTGACTCAGTCTGACACGATCCCTCATCTAGCTAGACTTTTCTAAGGGCTCTGGTTGATAAGTGAAGCTGGTTCTCCTTGGGGTGGCAGTAGTGGTTCCTCTTTCTGTCATCTTCTGGTCTGGGGACAGTTTAGGCGTATAAATGTGTAACAATGCTGCTGCGGCTTTCGGCCCTGATGTGAATATATGGCAGCTGTTCTTGTGCGACCCTAGCATGTCTGCTTGTAGTCTGCTATCACCTGACAGCTGAATTATCCTCATAATGGGGGTGGAAACTCCTCAGATAAAAGCAGGATCCCATTTCCAGGTGTTTCAAAGTTGTCCCTTTGGTCTGGCATAACCTTTATCCTTTTCAAAAAGAGACAGCATCCAGTAGCTTCCACTTAGCATTTGCAACAGCATGAACATGCTTCAACTCCTAAAGGCTGGCCAGCTTCTAATCATGCCTTTTTTGGATAAATGCTCAAAATGGCTCTAGGACTTAGAAAATGCCTGAATATGAGCCAGCAGTGTGCCCAGGTGGCCAAGAAGGCCAACAGCATCCTGGCCTCTATCAGAAATAGTGTGCCCAACAGGACTAGGGAAGTGATTGCCTCCCTGTACTCGGCACTGGTGAGACCACACCTCAAATACTGTCTTCAGTTTTGGGCCCCTCACTACAAGAAAGACATTGAGGTGCTGAAGCGTGTCCAGAGAAGGGCAATGAAGCTGGTGAGGGGTCTGGATCACAAGGCTTATGAGGAGCAACTGAGGGAGCTGAGGTTGTTTAGGCTGGAGAAAAGGAATCTTGAGGGGAGACCTTATCACTCTCTACAACCTCTCTACAAAGGAGGTGGCAGTGAGGTAAGGATCAGCCCTTCTCTCAAGTCACAGGTGATAGGACAACAGGTAACAGCCTCAGGTTGTGCCAGGGGAAGTTTAGATTGGATATTAGGAAAAATTTCTTCATGGAAGGGGTTGTCAAACATTGGAACAGGCTGCCCAGGGAAGCGGTGTAGCTTCCCTGGAGGCCTTTAGAAGACATGTCCCAGGTGCCTTGGGACATGGTTTTTGGCAGTGCTGGGTTAATGCTTGTTATCAATCTTATGGGTCTTTTCCAACCTAAATGGTTCTCTGATTCTAAAATTGCCCATCTTCATAAAAGACCCAGTTCTTTTACCTCCCAAACCTGACAGAATAGGGAAGCTGTGTGTTGTGCAAGCTTACAGTCTGAGCTGGTTTCAAGAAAATGGCATTTTGTCTGACTTCCCAGAATCCCTCCTTTTCCCAAAATGTTGTTTAAAAGTGTAAACTGAGATATCCTTCTTCATACAATATAGTGTTCTTCACTGCAGTCATTGAAGTGAAAGTCTGAGGAAAGTCCAGTGCAGATTACCCACATAATTTTTGCAGAGGGTGGTGTCCCATTTTTTAATTATAAGTATTCTAATAAAATAGAGAGAGATGAGAAGTTGTGTTTAATGTACTTATTTTGGAGAAGTTCTCCTGCTGTCTAGTAAGTGTAAACAATGTGTCTTGCAAAATATTCAAACAAAAGTACCAATCAGGAGGGAAAACTCAGAGGAAACCCATTTCTGTTATGTTATTTAAGGTCTTTATGCAATGAGAAGCTCTGTAGATTATTATTTTTTTTCTTTAACTGTAAGTAGCCAAAAATATGTTTCCATCAGTTTTTCCCTAGGATAATGACAGAGCTTTCCGAACTGCAAGAATTCTATGATCCTGATACAGTAGAACTCATGACATGGATAAAGTAAGTATGAAGTCCTACATTTCTGTTCTTTATGTCAGGGTATTTTCATCTCAGTGCTCTGTGAAGCTACCTGTATGAATCTGAGTTTTCTCTTGCTAAGTCATTATGCGATGTAAGTGGAGATGGGAGGAAAAACGTGTATTTGAAGTGGAAAGAACCAAGAATTTATCACTGATTCCAAGAGAAGAAGATTGTGGAACATGCAAGGAAATCATATTTATTATTGCTAGACCTAATTCTCAAATAAACATAGAGATCTTAGTGCTTCACACACTAACTTCTCAGTATATTAGAGGATTCATGTTGATTGTAATTCCACAGAAGACAGAAGCACTGAAATTTTTGTGTGCGTGAGCCAGAAAAGCGACATGCCTGAATGTAAGGATTTAGAGACTTCAGTCAAGAAACATGCAAATTCCCCTTTGACCAGAAGGCTGGAAGGGCAGGGCTGGCTAGGCAGGGCACAGCAAATCCTGACCTATGTTATATAGTTCATACTGTGCCATAGATACATTATTCTTCTCACCAAGATTTCAGAACTGGGTTCTGGCCTCATTCAATCTAGCTTTGAACTATGTCACTCGGGAACTGCACTTCTCTGAAAGTTAGATTGTGTGTTTTCAGATAACTAAGTTACCTTTAACTGTATTTTTTTAGAAGATATTTTCTATATTTATGTAGTCTTTAATGTCAACCTGTTCCTCTTCAGAAAAGACAAGTAATTATGGTGTTCCAGCCAATTTCTTCTTTCTGTTAATAGTAGTGTATATTGTTTGTCACTGCTGTAGCTCTTCAAGGCAGCAAGTGGAATAATGCCAAGTACCTAATGGCTTTTGCATTAGTCTGCATATATTACACTTCAAGTACATAATTAATCATGGTGAATTGCATTGAGATTCACACAGCTAAGAGCAATTTGACTACCCTTATTTGTAGCAGCTGTTCATATTTTTAATGGAAATAAGGAATTATTTTTTTTCCTTAAGGATATACTTAGGTGTCCATATTGGAATTTTAATTGAATGTCATTATTACAGTGTATTTTCTTTAAAGTTTCTCTCTGAATTAATTTTGAATTTTCTCTGCAGGAAAAGTTGCCCAAAGTCTGTAATAAAGTGTAACAATGACTATTTTCGTTCACAATTGCAGCAATACGAATAGTCAAAAGATGAAACCAAAGCCAGAAACATAATAATTTGTAAACCTTATTCTGTATCATGAGATTATTTATTTGTAGATGATTAAATACATATTCCTAGAGATCAAACAAAAATAATCACAAATCTTTCCCTTACAAGACATCTTGTTTCTCCTTCTACTTACCCTCCCTCCCAAGCTTATTTTGTCTCAAGTCAGCAACCATTCAGAAAAGCAATAGTTTAACACATTCCAGGACTTCTTTGAATGGTGCTCCATGGATTGCAGGGGGAGGAGGAGAACGACCATCAGTTCTTGTCCCAGCAGGAGACCTTGCTTACAAACTCTATATTACTGCAGGTCTGAGCTTTTCCTGGCAAGGAAACTACTGCCACTGAAGTATTAACTGCAGTTGTAGTTACACCCCCAATGATACCTTTGTGCCCTCTAATTCATACTGTATCACCTTAGAAGATTTGCAGCATTTAAAACTAAAAACATTGTATTGAGAAATGCATCCTGTACTCAGATGTGTATGTTGCTGTTGCTTTTGCAGACGACAGGCTCCAGTGGCTGCTGTGTTTGCTGGCAGCCCACAGTTAATGGGTGTGATCAAGCTTTGTACTGGATGGATGGTGTCGAGCTTGCCTTTATATAATGATGATGATCTTCTAAAAAGAAATGAAAATGTGAGTGCCCAGTTCCATAAATGTGTGTGTATTAACAGTGATTTATAGACTGTTCTATCACATAAGACTGAAGTGCCTGATTGAGATGTGTGGAAGTACTCTAGATGTTAATGCTCCAAAGATGATCTTGTAACATTCTTCATGACACGCACGTTGACATTGCTCTTCTGTGCCCCCAAGGCTACCTGGCAATGCAAATTATTTACTTGGTGCCATTCCCACTACTTGTGAGCAGCGTTCCAAATACCTCGACTCACAAATATTTAATTTATCACTGATTTTCGCACTGCATGAACATTTTTTCTTAATTTATAGATTTATCAGATCTATTCAAAGAGGTCAGCGGAGGATATTTATAAGATACTGACATCTTACAAAGCCAATTTTCTGATTATTGAAGATTCAATTTGCAATGAAGTGGGACCTGTAAGAGGATGTAGAGTTAAAGATCTGTTGGATATTGCTAATGGTCATGTAAGTAACAGTAAGAAAAAATGAATGTTTGAATGCATAAATAATTAATTTTAAAATAAATCTTGTTATAATGCGGATCACATTTTTCTGATTGTAATTGGCATGTAGGCAAAGACTTAAAAATTTTAAAAGTGATGGATTAAGTTTTAGTTTGTCTTTCTTATACACCTATAGTCTTACCCCGTACTATTCTTTAACTGCTCAAATCCATCCTAGTACATCGGTATCTAGCTGTGCTGCCTTTATGCCAATCATTAAAGAATATTTAAATGTATATAAATGTTTAAGACTGTAGCAGCTGAAGAGGTTATTACGAAAGCATTATAGTCCTGTCTCAGAGGGCATTCTTTACTAGCTTTAAAGATGGAGCTTTAAAGTGGATAAACTCCGTTCTTCCAAAACTCTGCCTAGGATCAGGACGAGCCTGCCATTCAACTCAGTACAGCCTGTTCAATACTGAGGAAGTTACAAGTCTATTCAGTTCAGCCTTCCAGTTAGGTTAGTACGCCGGGAGGTAGTTTTAGCCACAACTGGTAGAAAGATTGGTTGAGAGATTAAGGAGGGGAAAAGAAGGATCACAATGAGAGTTTCAGTTAAAATCTGTTCTGCTGAATATCTATAATCTAAATCAAAATAACAGAACAAATGGTACATATACATTTAAATGTAGACAACTAAGCATTCAATATTTTTCGAAGAAGAGTAGTTGGCTGAACTACTCTTACATCACTTACGCTTCATGTCTGTGGCTGAGTCCATACGGGGTTGGATGCTAAAAATAGTAGTTGTAGAGAAAAATAGTGGAATGGCCAAAAGGAATAAAGTATTTTTTTTTTCAGAAAGTTGACATAGTTCACTGCTGAAAGTTGATACATTGTGTTTTCTCGAAAGCTTTGAAACAAAACTCTCAGTTTGCTTGCTGGCAAAAGTTGTCTAGGTCGTATGGAAAAATGATCAAGACTTTCCAAACAGTGCATATGTAGCTGGAGACTGCAGATTTACTCATTCTCAAAGTCAGTAAAACAGTGGACTGGCTGTTATGCTGGTGACAGGTCTATGACCGTGTTTTCCAAATTGCTGTGTTGAAGAAGTATTAATTTCTGGCATGGACTATGTCCTGTTAGTCCTAGTTTATCCTAGATACCTTGTTTGTGACACTGTCTGAGAGTATATGATTATTGTTAGGGCAGGACAGATGTTTTCTAGCAGTCTTATGCTGAAGGACTGTAGCGTTGTGTTTGGTAGCCACTGATAGATTTTTCTCAGTTAATTTAACTTGCCATCTTTTTTTAAAACCCATGTAAACTTGGGCCATCAGAAGGATACCAGGTAGCAGATGCTAAAACGCACAAGCCATTTGTTTCCAAGTCAATTGGTTAGAATCTATAGGGCAGTGTGTGTGTGTCTCCAGTCTTTATTAGGTATGTCAAACTTACTTGGCCTGGAAAAGATAATTGAGAATTGCCTTCCCTACAGAGGTGGTGTGCTGTGTGCAAGTCCAGTCTGAAGTACTGGGTAAATGGGGCATGTGAATAATTTCCACTGCCATTGTTCTTTATAGTACGAGTAAAGCACACTAGTTTTAATGTCAAAATATCCTGACAAAGTGTAAACAAATTATAGAGGAATATGTTTTCAGTTTATTGGAATTGTACTGTATTGAAATTAAATGTCTATTATAAATGAAATTTACAGAATACAGAAGTAAATTAAATGTACAGAATTGCATTCTGTAACCACTTATCTTCAGTATTTTAATTAGATCTTCTTCTTTTCTGACAGGTGGTTTGTGAGGAAGGCGACAGTTATGCCTACTCAAAATATGGACGATTTTGTCATGAAATCAAAATGAACTATTCTCCATATGTGAATTATTTTACTCGGGTATACTGGAATAGATCCTACTTTGTATATAAAATCAACACTGTGATATCCTTCCAGTCATGAAAAAGCACGCAAGCTTCTTTCTGAGGATTGATTGTGAATGAAATTCAGTTGGAAAAGTTCCTTTCGATCAAGGAAGTTATTTTTGCAGATACCTGTGTGCACATGCAGTGTATTGACAATTTTATTTTATCAAACTGGAATTCTTTGAACTACAGATCAACGGACACAGATACCATCCTTGAAGGAAACGGGAGAATATGTCAATTTTACAGTCTCTACAAAGTGTAACGGTCTTCCATGTTTTTGCGTTTTTCTTCATGTTATAAAGCGTCTTAATCTTCATGTAAATGAGATTTCTAACTTGTGTGTTAGAGAGCTGATGTGGGGAGACTTCGGTAACTGCAGAAAAATTATTTAAAGAGCTCATTTAAGCCACATAGCTTTTCATTTCTAGCAAGAAAGCAATCAGTATCCTGAGTCTTTTCAAGTAAGCGTTTGAGGTTTTTGTTTGTTTTTATTGTTTTAATTCTTCCTGTCTTCCACTATAAACATTTCTATGGTTATCGAACACACACACATACATCTTATGTCTAGTTATAGTGTTTGTATAAATCAAATAAGGAAAATATTATTTAAACAACACTTCCATAGTTTAAGGCACTGATGTCTACATTGTTAGAGACACATTGGTGGAAGCGCTTGAACATAGATCTGGCAGTAGCAGTTGACAAGGTCAGATCTTCAGGTTGGAAAGAACTTGTCTTCAAGATTTTTCCATGTTTAAATGTGGATGTCTGTATAGGTATGTGTGTCTTAGCAACCATCAGAATGGGCCAGTATACAACAGTGTGCCACACTTGTTTTTAGACAAGTGTAGCAGGACAACTAGGTTGGCTGCTGAGACTTCTGCACTTCTGTTCCACCCCCTCTGTGTGCGTGCTGGTATATATGTGTGTGTATGGGGAGAGATGAATGATACTCGTTTCATCCAACTTAGTATGTGATAGTTATATTAAAATAGTGCCATAACTGTAATTTAAAACACTAAAATCACCACCGTTAATAAATAATGATACTGTTGTTCATAGCTATTTTTATATCAATTATGCAACTACACTGAGATCTTTGAAAATTGGGGAAAGTGCTCTGCAATCTTGCTTCCCTCTAAAATTTGTCTTCCTTATATGACCCTCTTTGCCTGTACAACTATTTTTCTTAACAAATTATCTGTTAATCCTGTTTGTTGCTGGCCGATGTACTTTAAAGAGAATGAATGATGCTTTAATTCCAGCTCTGGGCCTAACCCTGGTGTTGTGAATGGAAGATCCAATAAAAGGTAATGGTAACTTTGCTTACATGGGTGCAAGTGGGCAAAAAACCCAGGATGTAAATTTTGGAAGAGGTTAATCCTCTGTTAAGAGTTACCTGTAGTTGTGGGTTCTTGTAACACCTGGCCCCGAGACCAGTCTACCAGGCATGTGGAAATGATTCTTTGGAGCCTAGGTGTCTTTAATGAAGGATCTGGCATAATAGGATGAACCTCCAACTGAAAAATCTGCAGATCACTCTGCACGTGAAAGCTGCAAAATGATCCTTACTGCACTTCTTGGTAAAATGCAGACTCGGAGATTTTAACTCTGAAACTGCTAGGAACTGCAGCATGTTGGTCTGTATGTGTGACTCCTACCTGCCCTATGCAGATATATTTGCTTACTTGACACTAAAAAGTAGTGCTAAGATTTTTTAAAAACCTATTATCACTATTGGAGTGATTTAAAAGAAACAAAGCTTTAATGTAAAAGTCAACATATGTGTAATCTGTTTTTTTTCTTTTCAGTTAAGTTTTTAGGCTTATGGGTCTTGACAAGTTGTTAAATTATGCATTTTATTTGGATGTGGTCAACAAGAGAGACATTTATCAGTATAACTGAGTTATGAGTTAAAAGTAAATATCCTTTCTGGGGATACGGTCATTGTGCTGAGGGCAGTGTATACGTGTGTCCCTGGGCAAACACAGTCTGTGTTTATTTGTTTGTGCACAAGTGCATCTGTTTTACTGCACTGGACTCTTTGAGACTTATCAATTACCATGTGACGACAGAAGCTAGTGTATTAACTTGAGCTATGGCAAGCCTGCGGGAACCTTCTCTGTATGTGCTAGTGTGGGCGTAGATGTAGTATTTGGAAGTAAGTTTAAAGTTCCTTATACAATTTAAGTTTGTTTGAATTACTGTCAAGGGATTGTATGTTTGAGTGTCAGTCATTTACCCTTCTGAAGTTAATCATTCACGAATACCATTTCATAACAGCAATAAGGCATTCCGGGTAGCAAACTTCAGGGTTACAACTGCACTTGGGTGGATGAAGTCGCATAGTTTACGGCTTCGTGCCTTAGACTGCCATGCCAAGATGCAATATTTAACTATCCTTGACTGCCTGTTGTGTTTTACCCCGATGCTGTGTGTATGTGTTACCACATAGAACGTAGTTTGAATACTTACATGTAGAGCACAGGCGTTAAGAAAAAATCGCAAACAAGGCCATCCGTACGTCTGAAGAAAACTACGTTGTAGCACTTTGTTGTAGCACAACTATGTAGTTGGCCTTTATACATGTTTAAACAAACATGTTGAACTTTATTTGAGCTGTGACATAGTTGTTATTAGTTTTGTCATAGTTTTTATGATGTATTCTTGATACGTCGGTTGATTCTGCTTTAGGAGAATCATTTAAGATTTTTACCTTGCTTTTTATATTAGAGAAAATTGTATTGCAGCACCATTGGCACAGCAGCCTTAAGTAACAGAAGGAGCCTTTGATGCGGGAGAAACACTGCTGTTGTTCCAGTAAAAAGGCATCGTTTTAAAAATGAGTGACTGGAAGAATCATCTCTTACAAAGAAAACTGTAAGCTTGAATTTCTTATCCAGCTCTGGATTAGCAAAAATATTATTGTCTATTCTAATCTCCACCTGCTGTGTCAAAGAAACAGGAAGTTTCATGATATCCCTCAGAAGGACAATGATAGTGCATAATTACGTCGGACTTGTACACGCAGCCCTCGCTTGGTTTTCAGCCAGGCCACAGGGCTACCTCCCTGAAAGGGCTGGGGGAACGTTTTGCAAATTTTGATCTGTTTTGCTGTAGATGTTGCAATTCAGTTGAAACATGTGCCTTGCAAGCTTTTATTAAACAAACAAAAAACTCAGTTTGTGTTTCTTTTTGTGAAGATTTTTTTTTGTTTTTAAATTCCTTCTAGAGCTTCCACTGTGTCTTAAGAGCCCGGCGTCCGAGGATGCTCGTTTAGAAAGTGGTGCAGGCAGGATGTGTGCCAGCCTTCTAGCAGCTGTGCACTGGGAAGGATGAGAGTTTGCACAGCGATTTGTGTTGCTATTTTGCTGGTTTATTTCCTCCTTCACATTTCCATTTTCTGATATGCTTGATCTTAGTAAATGAAAAAAAATAAATTGCCTTGAAAGAATAAATTAAGGATAGTATTTTCAGATATTCACCTGTTACCATTGGACTCTCCTGGATTACAGTTTGATCAAGCCACAGCTAAACTGACATGTACAGTTTTGTCTTAATCTTAAAAAAAAAAAAAAGCTCACTTCCTGAATTACCACATACTTGAATTCAGTTGATAGATTTTCCAGGAGATATTTGAGACTAATTAAGTAAAGGCATTTCAGAACATAAGCTTCTATTCATGTTACTTAAAAAAAAAACCAGTGGAAATACAGTCTAATACAATACCATCTTAAATACAATTTCCTTTGCCGGGGTAAGGAGGAGGTACCCAAATACATAAGCAAGAGAGCCCAAAGGCTTAGCAGGAATTGTAGTTCACATAAATAGGAGCCGCGTGGTCATAGAGACCACAAGCTGCCATTGAAATGACACTTCTTAATGACTGCTGTTAACGACACATAACCTGTCCTTTAACCAGACCGCTAAGAGGAGACAGCACAGGCTGTGTGAATGCAGTGGCACGCGTGTTACACTTGCATTTAGAGATGTCTGGTTTACTATTTGGAATGATTTAGAAATGTAATGATTAGCTTCTGTTATTGCTAATGGTGCTTGAACCTGTAAATCCCCTGAATGTTGATGGGCGGATGGCTTCTAGAGTACTATGGTATTAGAGATGAAAGAAAAGCTGAGTTTATTCCAACACAAGCAGTATTTAATACCGCAACACAAATCCATATAATTATGCTTTTAATATTCTTCTTAAATTTTAACTTTGGGGGTGGGGAAGTGAAAATTATAAAGCACACAGTGTGTGTTCCTTTAGTAATCATTTCTACTTCATCCATACAGCTAAAAAGAAATACCAGCCTTATGTTGCCGCACTCTCACTGTGCCAAATGCAGGGCTAGTAATGCCTAAAGGTTTTCAGGAATGTTTGGTACCTCAGCGAGATGTTTCAATGTGTAGTTCATCTGGCAATGTTTTCGATGGCAGCCCTGTTACATGTATGTAATTCAGCTGTTCAAGTGATGTTTAAGGTTGCCTGTTCATTTGATGAAAGAGCGGTGAGTGTTTAATGCCTTTCAAAGTTTCAAACTCTGTTACGTCAGTAATGCAGAAGAATTACTGGTGGTGCTTTAACATTCAGCTGCATTGAGCAGCGGTACGTATGGCACAGGGAGGTATCTATTTGCAGGTGTTCAATAGCAAATCTGAAGAACCCAGTTCCTTTTATCCTGCTTGTTGCCTTGGACAGTTCTTTATCAAAATTCTGTATACATAGTAAATATTTTTCTCTTGTGACAAACTTTTTCTGGGGAGGGAAAAAAAAAAAAAAAAGATTGTAGTAAAAGCCAAGTCCAGAAAGTGTGGATTGTGTGGGGGACAAACCATTTTATGGTTTCAGTAGAAAAGTCTGATACCCTTTCACAAAAAACCCACGTAGTTCATAATGAATTAACCTCCTTTCTCTGTTGTTGTAATAAAATGACTTTTGTATTATTGCACACGCAATTTTCAGTCAAGTGACAGCCGTACAGCATAGCTCAAATGTCTGTCTTAACAGAGTGGCATCGATGTTCTGACAGCTCCAGAGGGGCAGCCAGATCCCTCTGTGGTGCTGGCCGTGGCTGCCACTGGAGTCACGGGCGTGAGGATGAACAGCAAAATAAGGAATACTTCATATAGAATTATTGATCTACAGCTTTCTCCCTAAATATCATCCTACAGCAACGTATTGGGTTTGTGTAGCAAGGTTTAGGTAGCAGGGGAGCTGCAGGGGTGGCTTCTGTGAGAAGCTGCTGGAAGGTTCTGCTGTCTGACAGAGGCAGTGCCAGCCAGATCCAAGACAGAGGATGGGCCAAGGCTGAGCCCTTCAGTGGTGGTGGGAGCGTCTCTGGGATAACGTATTTAAGAAGGGAAAAACAATCCTACAGCAGCTGTAACTGGAGGGAGGAGTGAAAATAGGTGAAACAGCTCTGCAGGCACTGAGGTCTTTGACTGTAATCTGTGCTGTCAGGCCTTCGCTCCTGATGGGGCTGGGCTGACTGGTTGGTTATAGAAAGACCAAAACCATATTAGACTGACTGTTTTTTCACACTGTTGCAATAAATACCAGCAGATTGTGGAAGATGAGGATGAATAGAAATGGATGCCCTCAGCAGCTGTGGACTCCTTGGAGTTAAGAGTGTAGGGTGCTGGAAAGAGCCAGTGTTGTTTCCTTGGTGGACCTAATGTCAGCTGTGGGCAACAGTACAAAATCACTGCTGCAGAAGTGATAGGCCAGGTTACACAATTTTTAGAAAGGTATACTAAAATCAAGCCCTGTTTTCTTCATGCAAATTTATTTCTGAAATGCACATTTAACAGTGTAATTTATATCCATTTCCACAATAATAACACCTGGATAAATGCTGACGCTTCTTTTTCTTTCTTTCCCTTTTTTTTTTCCCCTTTTTTTCCCTGCCTCTCCCAATTTGGTCCATTTTATGGTGATCTGAGCTGTAGTCTGAACTGCTGGTTGCATTTCAGGGGCTTGTCTCAGCTGCAAGAGAGGGCCAGAGAAAGGCTTTGGGGCTTGCTGATAGTTCGGCCTCTGAATAGCAGTTCTTCGCCTTAGTGGTTGCAATTCACAGTCCTCAGTTCATCACATAAGGTTTTCTAGAGAAGACTGCTAAAAAAAATATCGCTGTGCTCCTTTGGCAATAGAAGCTGACAGTGTCCTTAAAATATTTAAGGAGTTTATTTAATTCATTTCTATTTATTTCTTCTCCAAGAGCCATCTCCTCTGTCCTGACTCAAGTTGCCTCTTGGATTAACGCCGTATTAGTCTCTGCGGTTTCTGCTCTGGTTTCACAGGAAGAATCACGTTCTTGTGGAAAAGGTGGCTACACAGAAGGAGCCACACCATTTTCTTGGCAGTGTCCTGAGAAGGAAATGAGGTTACTCCAGAACGGTCACTCTTGTAGCACTTCAATATATGCCGTACATACATATATATGTCTTTGAGAATTGCTAACTGTTCCTCAAATTGGTTAACTGTCTGTTGATCCCTGATGAGCATGTAGAATCAACTGTGAACGGTGGTCTATTTTTCCTGGTTTTCGACATAGTTGCAAGGACAGAGCATCACCCACTGACCCTAAAGAGACCCAAATGCAAGCCTGTGCTTGGGCTTCCCCAGTCCCTTTCAGTTGAACTGGACCTCCCTCCTCACCCCTCGGCTCCGGAAGAAACACGGTTTTCATTGAAAAGACCCATCGAAACATTTAGTCTTTGCATCAGTATTTTCATCAATATTTCCAACACAATATTGCAGTTTGGTCCTATTGTCATTGCTTGAGATAATGTTCAAACTGCCTATTATAATAAAACTTTTACCATCTCAAAACAGGTACTTAATGCGTGTACGGCTGCCTGACACCAGTGAGAGAAGCGTTTTGGCCATGGCTGGCTGGAATGCTGTTAATTGCTGCCTAAAGCACCTCAACTGTGCATCTCTTTAAATCATGGGGAGGGGGGAGAGAGGGGGTGGTGTCCACAAATATGCATAGGTTGGTTTTGTTGCTGGACAGGTTTTGAGCAACGGGGCACTAAAAATGACACAGTTGAGCCAGAGAGTGTCCGTGGTGGCAAGGCTGTTGCTGGTTCTGCTCTGTAGGGTTCTGCCCTAAATTCTGTCAATGGGAGTGAGGAACAGCAGAAACCTAAATTTACATCCCCAAAATGATGCGTTAACAAGCTATTAACAACACATGGGTTCATATTTATAGGGGAATATACATATATTGGGATTAAAATCCAGCTCGTGTCTCACCAGGCTGTAGACACAACCATGTTTCTAACTGTGCGCATGCGACTGTAAGAGAATAGAAGGGGCAGTACGTCTTACAGCTGAACACTTGATTTTGGGAGCATTTAGTTTACTTATTGAGTTTGTGTCAGGCTGGTAGGATGCATAGTGTTTCAGAAAAGGGTATGTCATGCTGTAGCTCAGTACCGACCTAAGCATCCTAAACTGAATGCTCATTCAGGTCGTTTGGCTGGCTCATTAAGTGTTGTAAATTAATGAGCTTTCCAGGGCCTTTGTGATGTAGGGAATTACTCACATGTTATTTTTACGTAGGTTGCAAAGACGTAGGTGTGTGTAGGTGACACATGCAAAGCTTGCTATAGCACATCGGCCATGGATAACAACTTTCCTGTTGTTACTGGCAAACCATTCCTTAAAAATACCTGGTTATACTCCTTGTCTTCCCAGTCTGAGAGCTCACACGATACCTCTTTTCAGAAATAATAACCCCTTTGCTTTCCAAGGGTAAAAATAAAGGTTGGCAGCTTGTAATGACATGACATGATCACCAAGTGATCACCTCTCCTTGAAAGTGGTAGTTCCCCAGGTGGCAGAGGTGCAGTTGTCACCTTTGACTGTTGCCCGTAATATTTGACTAAAGCTGATTGGAACGGTTTCTGGCTTTCTTGAGCAAAGCTTCACTTCCAGCCTAGATAAGTTGTCACTGAAGTTACAACACCTCTGCCTTGCTAACAGACTCCTGCTAGCAAACTAGCAAACAGCAAGAGGGAGTATTTCTAATTGAAAAATTATAATAGTTTGAGCAGCTGGATGTGGAGGCTCAGCAAAAGGCTATTCCTCAGCTGTTGTTACTGTCACTGTGTGAAGGGAGATACCGTTCCTATTTGTTAGCAGGGATGGGAGAAGCTGCTGGGACTTGCACTTGGTCTGAGGAGTGGTGGGGAGTGATTGCCACTGGAGCCGCCTGCCTTGAATTTACGCTTCCACTGATCCCATCATAACCGGTGCAATGATTCCCACACCCGGATCATTTTTGTGTGCATTTAGCAGTGCTGACGCGTGTGCTTGCCTAGCTCAGAAGGATCATTTCAGTACTGCTCTCGAGCAGTGCACGCTATTCTTTCTCTAAATGTATTTCACCCAAAGACTGAAATTTTAAAGGCAATAATTGGTGCTATTCATGTGTTACACTGAGACATGTTTTGTTCTTCCCCCTTCTGCCAAACATATATCTTCTCTGAAGGAACAGCAACCTGTATGTGCCCTCCTGAGAGGCCATACTTGTAAGACAAGCCCAGCTCACAACAGAAAAGTATGTCTCCTTGGTTAGCAAAGGTGATGGCCTTCCACAGGAAGGACCAGAAGGAGGATCCAGCAAACTACCATCCTGAGAGTCAGACTTGGGCGCCTAGGAAGGTTACAGAACAGACCATCTTCAGTGCTGCCACACGGCAGGTACAGGACAAGCAGGTGATCAGGCCCAGTCAGGGTTTATGAAAGAAAGGTCCTGCTTGATTCACCTGATCTTCTATGACAGCTTAGTGGATGAGGGACAAGCCATGGATGTTGTTTACCTGGACTTTAGTAAAGCCTTCAGCATCATTTCCCACAGCATTTTCCCTGAGAAACTGGCTGCTCGTTGCTTGGATGGGCATACACCTTGCTGGGTAAAAAACTGGCTGGATGGCTGGGCCCAGAGAGTGGTGGTGAATGGAGTTAAATCCAGTTGGTAGCCAGTCATAAGCGGTGTTCCCCAGGGCTCAGTATTGAGACCAGTTCTGCTTAATATCTTTATCAATGATCTGGATGAGGGGATCGAGTGCCCCCTCAGTAAATTTGCAGATGACACCAGGTTCAGTGGGAGTGTTGATTTACTGTGCTTGGGCCACAACAATCCCATGCAGCGCTACGGGCTTGGAGTGGCTGGAGAGCTGTCTGGTGGAAAACAGCCTGGGGGTGTTGGTCGACTGTCAGCTGAATATGAGCCAGCAGTGTGCCCAGGTGGCCAAAAAGGCCAACAGCATCCTGGCTTCTATCAGAAATAGTGTGGCCAGAAGGACTAGGGAAGTGATTGCTCCCCTGTACTCGGCACTGGTGAGACCACACCTCAAATACTGTCTTCAGGTTTGGGCCCCTCACTACAAAAAAGACATTGAGGTGCTGAAGCATGTCCAGAGAAGGGCAATGAAGCTGGTGAGGGGTCTGGAGCATAAGGCTTATGAGGAGCGACTGAGGGAGCTGAGGTTGTTTAGGCTGGAGAAAAGGAGTCTTGAGGGGAGACCTTATTGCTCTCTACAACTACGTGAAAGAAGGTTGTAGTGAGGTGGGGGTCAGTCTCTTCTCCCAAGTAAAAAGCAACAGGACAAGAGGAAATGGCCTCAGGTTTTGCCAGGAGAGGTTTAGATTGGATATTAGAAAAAAAAAAAAAAATTATGGAGAAGGTTGTCAAACATTGGAACAGGCTGCCCAGGGAAGTGGTGGAGTCACCATCCCTGGAGATATTTAAAAGACATGTGGATGTGCTGCTGAGGGACATGGCTTGGCCGTTGTTTTGTCAGTGTTAGGTTAATGGTTGGACTCGATCTTAAAGGCCCCTTCCACCTAGGCGATTCTATGATTCTATGACTTTCCAAGGACTCGAGTATCCCAAGGCACTCCGACCTTCATGCA
>VZRU01005981.1:58492-86311 GCA_013398155.1 Pedionomus torquatus
GGGGCGCGGGTGGGCGACACCGTCTTCACCGTCCCGCCGAGCCGGGAGCGGGCGTCGGGCGCCTGGTTCGAGCTGGCGTCTCCCGGCGCCGCCCCCGTGGCGGTGGACAGGGCGTCGGGGCGGCTGTACCTGCGGCGAGAGCTGCGAGCCGGCGGGCGGGCCGAGGTGCTGGTCAAGGTGCACCACGGCGGCGGACGAGGGAGGGGCACGGCACGGGCGGCGGGGACGGAGGGGCGCGGCGGGGGCGGAGGGGGGCTCCGGCCGCCTTGGCGCTGCCTCGGGTGGGACGGGCTGGCCGCGAAATGGCCCGGGGGGGACGGAGGGTCGCCCCGAGGGAAGCGGGGACACTGGGCCGCATGGCCGTGCCAGGCGCTCGTCACTCAAGGAGATGGGGCAGCGGGGAAGCCGCCTTCCGTTGGGTGTCAGGAGCCGTGGGATGATGCTGTGGGAGCTGCAGCCCCGCAGGCTGGTTTTGGTGGCGTGGGGATATGCTCGCTCTTCTTGCTCTTCTGCAGTACCGAGAGAAACTTCCATCTCCTGCCTTTGAAGGAACAGACGAAACCTGGAGAACAACGGGGTTTTTTGGTTGATGATGTGTTGCAAGGGATTCCTGTCACAGCAGGTTCACTTCTGTAGGACTGGAGGGGTCTGCTCACAGGGTAACAAGCAATTAGAGGGGGGAGCACTTCAAAACGGACAGCTTAGGGAGTTACCAGGGAGCCTCTTCTGTCACTGTGGTCCTCGGTGACTTGGGATGGGAGAGGTGACGTTTTTTCTGGCAGTGTGCGCTGCAGCTGCAGCCCTCTGTGCTTGGAGGTCATTTTGCAGGGGCTCACTGAACCCCACTGAAATGATGCTGGAAGTCAACTGCAGCAACGGCAGAGCAGTGCACGGGAAGGGAGAGAAGCTGTTGCAAAACATGTCAATGCTTAGGAGAAGTGAAAAACCAAAAATGAGCTGAATCTGGCATCCTAGGAGTTGGTGTAGAGAACTGAAAGAAGACACCGTTATATCACTGTGTAAATCCTCTGTCAACAGCTTGTGTACTGTATATGGCTCTTCTAATAGGACAGCAAAGAGAATGGCTAGACTTGTTAACTTTCTTAAACGGTGTTAAGCTGAGGTCCGTGATAGCTGCAGGAGCTGTCCTTTCCATGTGTTACCTTTATTTTATTCAGAGTAAGTTTTATAGTGTTTTTGTAACCGTAGCTCAGGTCTCTCATAATGTTACTGGTTATCATTTCCTTGGGGTTTGGCTTTGGTGTGGGTGTGGTTTTCTTTTCTTAGATATTTACAGCTTCACTGTGGAGGGAATATTTAGTTTTCTGTAAATGGTTTTCACTGCGTAATGCTCAGGAAATGTGAAACATAGAGCTGGGAGGAAAACAAGTGTGTTGAGGCGTGCTGGGGGCTGTGACCTCTACCATTGTGCACAGCCTGCAGTCAGACTCCCAGGACCGACTGCCTGAGAAACTTATTCTTGCAGGAATAGGCTATTGTGCAAGTGAGAAACATTTAACATAATAAAACCACTGCACAGTATTCCTAGGCACTAACTTTAAGCAAATCACCCAACGCTGAAAGTAGAACTTCTTATACAAGCTAAAGATGGAGCTGGAAAGGGGGTGTCTTGCTTGTTTATAATGAAAGCATATAACCTTGTGAGCAGTGTTGTACAAATGATTAATCATGTTGTCCTCTCCAGACTGGTGCTGCACAGCATGTTTTTACCACTGTCTATGCACTGATAAAGTATTGACAAGAGATGAGCCTCAGGGAGAAAGGAATTAAATGATCAAGTGGGACAAGGTCATTTAGACACTCCTTTAAGCTACTTTGAAAATCGAAATGACTCATAACTTTGTACAGTAATGAACCTGGGATCTTTTTCTGGCTACTTATTTTACAGGAAGAGAATGAAACGGTGAGAGCCTTTGAGCACCTGGGATTTTTTTTTCTGAAGAACTTTGGTGGACTAACGCCAAACAGAATTAACTTTGGTCTGCTTCTCATTTCTCCCCATGCCTCTTGCTAATTATAATTAACAGTATGTCACATAGTAATCAATATTATGGAACACGTGCCAAACTTTTAATTCTCTCATTAATTGAAAAACAAAACTATTGGACCCTTATTAATTGTTGTCTCCTATGTAAAAGTCATGAATGGAAGCAGAGGTTTTACAGGTGCTGCTTCTCCAGTGAAGCACATGTTGTGGGTTTGTGGTAGTGGTTTTTTTTGTTTGTTTGTTTGGTTTTTTTTTTGTTTTGTTTGTTTGTTTTGTTTTTCCCAAGAAAAGCAAAGCTTTTTGGGCACTTATACCAAGAATAATAAAAGAGGAGGTCAGATACTAATTTCAAGCACTCTTTCTTGCATCTGTAGTCCTAAGAAGACAAAGTTTTCATGTACAGAGTTGAAACATTGAAATAAACTGAGCACAGAGTACAATTACCTTGTGAATCCTACCTTGTTACTCAGTAGTGCTCCTAGCAGTGATGTGTATGGGGCTGCCATCTGTTCTGTGGGGACACTGTAGCTGGCACTGTGAAAATAAAGTTCTTCTCCCATTGAATATACACTTGGTACATGGACTGTGCATCGCAAAGAGGTTTGCACAACTTCTGTGAATGGTCTTGTTTACCTACACAGAGCAGGTAGCGTCTTCTTTAGGAATCTCACAGGTTGCCTCCATCTCTCAAAGCCTTGCTGTTCTGCACTCTGCATGGGTATAGTTGTGGGACCTGGAGTACAAACAAGATTGATGCAAAGATATGAACTACAAACCCACCATTTGCTCATCCAGATTTTCTTTTGGGATGCTTAACATCCTGGAAAAATGATTGTACTGTCACAACAGTGCATTGCCTGAGCATGGAAGGGCTGGGGCTGGTGGAGAAGGGTTGTAGCTCCTTTTCCATTCCAAGTCCATCCCTGTTCATGCACACCTACAAGCCCTATGTAGGTTCTCATCCTTGTTTCTAACTTACACAAAATGGGATGCGTACAGTTAAACAACTGTTTCCTCTTCCTCCACTCCCAGCTGTCCTCTCTGGTGCTGGCAATACGTACTGGTGCATGCAGTGTAGAAGCTTTAAGTTTAGGACTTTGTCTGTCATGATTCAAAGAAGTGAAGGAACACGATTTCTTACCCCTCTTCTTTAACTCTAGCAGACTTTCAGCTCTGTTTTGTTCTTTTTTAATCTTAAGAGTCTGCCTTGAAGGGCTTATACAGCTCACACTGCGCTAGCTTGGAGTAGTGAGATCCACTGGGTGATTTCTGTGCCGCTGCAGATACAGCCAATGCTATCAAACTGAAAACAGCCGTGGTAAGCAGTCACTCCATAATCTGCAAAGGTTATTTTTCTTTAACAAGAGAGACTCAAAAAAAAAAAAAAGCACAGCAAGACAAATCCTTCACCCTCCCATATGTCTGCAGCACTCAAGAGAGTAAGCTTGAGGCTAGCAACCCTTTAAATGTGAGGTGCCTCAAGACATCAAAATAAGGTAAACACCAGCAATTAAGTTTGTGACTGAA
This sequence comes from Pedionomus torquatus, assembly GCA_013398155.1. NCBI lineage: Eukaryota > Metazoa > Chordata > Aves > Charadriiformes > Pedionomidae > Pedionomus > Pedionomus torquatus. The sequence continues at coordinate 62,028 of VZRU01005981.1, forward strand.
ATTAATAAAACAGTTACAAGGCTGTTCAGTATTTTTGTGTTCTGGACGTGAGATGGATTTCTCATCCTCTTTGAGGTGTGATAAAAACTATTTACGGCTGTAACTGAATTCCAAGGAGATAGATCTTAAATCTGATTGAAGAGGCTGCCACATAATGCTGTTCCTCAGGTGTAGTGTCTTATGGTAGATTATGATCCATATTGAGCCTTCATGACCTACTGGAAGCAAACTACGTTTTAAAAAGGCATCTCTCAAGTCCTGAAATTCTTGAACATACAGCCTAGACTGCACGTGGAAAGATTACGTGGTTTGAGTTGTTTGTGCTTTCCTAAAATAGCTTCCACCAGGATGCCTGCTGGGAAGGGAAAACTTTTCAATCCACATAATATAGCTTCTGTAAAAACTAGCAAGTAATCCATATATGTTGCTGTCTATGATTTCAAGTCAAGATATAGCTTAGGGTTTTGGGGTTTTTTATGAAGCCAGAAATGGCACATTGCTTCCTAGCACTCTCTGACGTTTTTAGAACAAAATAAATCTGACCTGGCAATCGGGTTTGGAGGTCATACGATATGCTATGGTTTGGGATTTTTTCCTCTCCTGGTAACAGACTGATTAAAGCCATCTGTGGATACCATTGCTATGCCTTCAAATTCCGGGGCTGACAGAGAAAAAGGTTGCTTCACTTAAACCGTGAAACCAATTTAATGACAAGGGATCATTAGACAAAACAGCAAGCTCCAGGATGAAGGTTATTGTGTTACCCTGTCTGTATGTGTCTTTGAAAGAACCTTAATGTAAAAAGAAAATGATGTAAAAATATATTATGGCCCAGAGGCAATAAATCAGTGATAAGAATTTCAGATAAAGTCTGTAGCCGAGAAACCAGCAAAAAGCTTGAAAACTGAAGAGGTAAACGTAAAGTTTATGTTACAAGTATTCTTAGTAAGGTAGATAAGAAATTATTTGTATGATGAGAAAGCCTTTAACATAACAAGTTAAAGATAAAAGGTATAGGAGACCTTCAAAACAGAATATTCAGCCCTTTATTCCTACTGCTAATATCATAAATCCTTATATACAGCCTATGATTTGATGTTTCTGAGTTTTCGTTGCATTACAACAGCAGGAAGATATTTAAAGATCTGTTCTAGACCCAGATCAAAGCTGCACCGTGCCAGAAATATCCCTGTATGCTCTCAGTATTGTCTCACGCTCCAAGAGCACTGTGAGGTGCACAGCAGGGTTTAATTTTCATGTAGCAGCAGGAGCAGGCTCATCAGTGGTTGCCTTTTCACACCTGCATTGCACATGGGAGCCCCAAAATTCACACATAGCATGGTTGCACAGGCAGTTTGTTCACATAAGCATCCCTATGCCAATGTGCACATTGTCCTCCCGCCTGGGAATATGACTGTGAAGTGGAACTGATCTTGCTGCCATTTGTGCATCTCCAATGGGCTTTGAAAGCTGTTCTGGCTGGAGAGCAGTGCTGGCTTCTCAACAAGCTTTGGTGTTTCCTTGCTAAAGCACTCAGACCCTGGCTAGCGTGTAACTCATCAGTACTGCAGTTTTATCCTGAGCAGTGAGGTTGGCATGCTGGTGGAGACTGTCCAAAATTTAAGACAAAGTTAAGCAGAAAGTTTTAAGAAGAGCCTTTAAAAGTTTGAGCTTAGGAATCAGGCTGTTGAAAAGGGCTTGAGGTTCTGCTCCTCTCACTGTACGCTTTTCCCCTGTCTTGTGTGTTGCTGATGGAAGGAGCAAAAAGTTGCATTGGTCACAGCAGAGAAAGGAGTGGCTTGTGTATATGATAATGCATGCACTTGCTTTGATCAGATGGGGTGGCTGAGCTTTTGCCTGAGTAAACGAGCACTATACATATGGAATAGGCATCTGTTTCATGAGAGAGGAGTAGGAAAGCAGTGAGGGATGTGCCTGTGGAAGGGGAACAGGCTCTTTTTAGAAATTTAGTATTGAGAGAGAACTGGAAGGGAGGCTATTAGCTCTGCCTTTGCTTTTCTTAGAGCACAGCACAGGCACTGGCACACTGCTCTTTTGGAGGCCACTGTTCTGGTTAATGCAAGCACACCTCTGAATGCTGCTGCCCACCTTTACCAAAGGTTCACATGCTGCTGGATTTGAGGTGCATCTCTTGCAGTTGGTGCTAACAAGAAGCATTGCTACAACTTTTTCTGGCATTTCTTTGTACATATAAAACACACCGATGAAAAAAAGTGCTGGTATTTTGCTGGTGATGGTAACTTTTTAAGTGTTTGGAAAGAAGTTCATACACTCAAAGCATCTTCACAGGAACAGCTCTTGTTGCCTAAACCCTCAGCAAGAAACTTTTTATTTTAAAACCACTTGAACAAACCTCAGGAAGAGACTTACTTATGTTAAAGGACAATGCGGACACAAGAAGAAATGCCTGTAGCTTTTCTGCAGAATGATGGGCTGGAAGCGAGGTGATTCCTAACCACTGGAGCAACCAGATTCTGCCTCTGAGGAAGAGGCTCCTTTATGACCCACACAAGCTACTTTAAACTTAATAAGCGCCACTTTAATGAGGTAGATTAGGTGCTGTTGTGTTGGATGGCAAGAAGGCAGAGACAGCAATTGGGAGCTTGTCCAGTCGTAGGTGCCTTGACGGACATTGGGTTTCTTTCTTTAATGATGATGATGTGCAGCACAGCTTTTCCAACATGCAGGTTTCTCAGTAGACATGTCATGATGAAGTTCAGTGCTGTTTACCTTCATGAACCCTCCTAGAATTTGTGACTATACATTTTAAGCTGCTTTTTTGTCAGCAGACAAGAGACCTTGCAGACAGTTTCACTTCAGTGATGTACATACAGCCTTATTTCTATTACTGGGGTGTGCTGTACCTCAGAAATGTCTGTTTTGTCTGTATTGTTTCACTTGTCTTGTGAAATACTGATGGGACTGGGGAAAATGGAAGTTGTGAGAGAAAGAAACAAGACCAAAGAACATGCCACCCCATCCTATCAACAGTAAAAGCTGAATTATCTGTAAATAGAAGCAACTTTTAAATGCCAAGATAGCAGCTGTGTCTTATAGCACTTTCCTTCTTTAAAAATAAAAATAAATTAAAAACAAAACAAACAAACAAAAAAAATTAAATCCCCCAAATGTCCTCTGTCGTGCTGACTCCTCCACTGTTCTTGCTGTGTTAGCATGGTCTGGCTACTGAACCTCTCCAACTGACTCTCCTCACCAACTGATGTGCCTGTAAGTAATTATGGCTTGTATGGTATTTAATAGGTTCTTTTAATGGCAATTAGGAGGCTGTTAACATGGTAAGCTGTAGTAAAAAGCTTGTTTTATGAAGAATTCCATCATCTGGAAGCTTTTGAGATCCTGTAACTAATTGTACTGCCCATTTTCTCTGTGGTTTTGTGAAGGGTTTCTAATCCTCGTGGTTGCATAGTAGTGGCATGAACAAATTGGCCACCAGATTCAAATGCACTTGTGTAGGAGAGAGGAGACACAGGGGACAGCACGACTGTGTAAATATCACTTCTTTAGGCTAAAAGGCATTTCTAAAAGTGATGTAGTAGATCAGCTTGAGTTTAAAAAAAAAAAAAGTTGTTGTTAGTTGCAGATAATGATTGGGAACTGAGGCATCAGCGTGTCTTTGCAACCATAGGGCATCTAGTTATGCAAAGGGCTGATGAACTGGCATTTATGATTTGCAAGGTGGCTTATGTGAAGCTGTCTTACTAAATCTGAGTGTGAAAAGTGCTTGAAAGCAAAAAAACCCTACCAAAGCCCACCCACACTAAAAAACCCAACCAAACCCAAGAAGATATTTTCATCTAATATTGTGCTGGTATTAGATGACAGTAAGGGGAATTGGTTGTCTGTTGCTTTTAAAGGGTGTAAAAGCTGCTTCTCAGTGCTTCAACCACCACACCTGTGGTTTAAATAACTCAGCTGGGTGGTTTTACTCAATTTCTTGCCCTGTTGGCTTGCAGAGGTGTCAACAATAACAGCTGGGGGCTTTTTCTCTGCTGACACAGAGGAGCAGGTGGGTTTGTCTCCCTCTGTCCTTTGTTGGAGCCTCATCAAAGGGATGGGGCTGCTGGCTAAGGGAAGGAGATATTCATCCTTGCCATTGGCTTATCTTTGAATCACCCAGTGTCGGGGAGGGGGTGTGAAGTGTAATATCCTTAAACTCTAAGGATTACAGTTTCTGATTAGTCTGGTGTTTTATCTTCTCTTCATGCACAAATCCTCTTTGTTTTCCTTCCCTTGATCTTTACCAGGGCTCCTCAGATCTGTCATATGTTTGAGAGACTGGAGTATGAGCTGCACATTGCAACTCCTGGTGACTGTAGCGTTAAACATGTAAAAACTAACTAACTAAATACATAACTAATGCATCTTGTGGCAAGCAGAGGGTCTGGTTGCTGCTACAGATCTCACAAATAGATGTTGGTTCACTTTCTTCATGCTGAAGTGCAGCATTAATGCCTCACGCTATATTGGCGGTGTCTATTGGGGCGGCTGCTGCCTCCATACCTGTCCTGTCTGCAGGAGGCTCTGGAGCCTGAAGGCAACTTAAGCCTGATCTTTACATAGTCTTCAGTGTATCCAAATACATTTTTTAAAAAATTACTCTTGTATATTGTAATTTACAAGAAAAAATTACAGGACAAACATTTGTAGGACTTTTAGAACAAGTTATATAAAAGATATTTTTCTATCTCAAATATAAGGTTGTATGATATATGAGATATAAAGTTATTAACTTATTCAATGTCAGTTGTTTTTCTAGCAATTACATGCTTTTTAATTTGAGGACATACAGGTCATTTGAAACTAATTTTGTCTTTCAGTCCTGAAGATGACAAGAGTTTCTAAGCCCTGATAGTAACCATTTCTCAAGTGTGGATTTCCTGGTGAAAGTTTGATAGAGAGCCAAAGCTCCTGTTGTCTTATCCTTCCACTGAGGGGTAACAGTGTGGCCTGACAGCACAATGAGAGGCTGTGTAATCATCCTGCCTCGATGTCTTATTCCAAGCTGGGTACTTCAGAAATGTCTTTGCATACCATTCTGTCTCTTTTACATTCAAATGATCCATTTTGCCAGAGGGGACATATACCAAATTTTTTTTATGAATATATTTACTTCTCAGCTTCCCGACATTAGTCCCATCAAACCCACATCAGTCAGTGCACCTCTAATCCTCATCTCAGGAAAAGAAAATTACTTCTATCACATTTCTTTCTTCAGTTAAGGGAGGAAAATAAATGGTTAATGGAACATGGAATTGATACAGGCTTGCAAAAATAACCACAGTTTAAAATCCCTTTCCAGTTCTTTCTTTGCTTTCATGCTGTTGTCCAGGTGTATCTGCTCTGATCTGCTGAAATGTGTGTGTTTAGCCCTCAAAGACGGAAAGTTATCAGCTCTTCATTGCATGGATAGCCGTGTGGAGAATTCCCCCATCCTTGCACTTGCTATGTCCTAACCCTTTTACTGAGGTCCCTCTTGGCTGGTTGATATCCCTTTCATGCCATCCCTAACATCCGTTTCTTATACATAAAGAAGGAGTAGAGCTGAAGCCTTGGTGATATACTGGTATTTCAAGCAAAACCAGTCTCTTAATATTCTCTTCTAGATTGATCATACCAAGACTCTTTTCCAAATGCGTGTCATGGAGACCAGGTGGTTTGTCCTGTTGATAGTCTTGTTTCACAGTCTATAGACCCTGGTTTCCTGATTATTTCCTTCCTTTCAGTGGATGATTTGTATTGACAAAGTGGGTGAGCTCTAACATCACTGGGTGATGTTGTGTTTTGATTTGATTTAATAGGACGCTGTGGTTGTGTCAGTGGAACAAAATAAAACACTATTGATGTCAGAGGCTTGATCTGTTAATGCCTTTGCAGTTATGACAGTTGAAAAACCAATGCACTGCTGGAAAAAGCACCCTCCTTTATGAAGACTGTTTTTGTTTCACTGACTTGATTCAAGTTGATGCAATAATTTTCTGTAGTATTTGATTGTCATGTCATGTGTCCGTAACACCTTAAAATCCTTGAGTTTCTCACACCTGGTGCCTGTGTGTGAAGAGGAGAGAGCTACCAGACCAGAAATATTTGTACTCCTGAGTAGCAAAGGCTCAAAGTGTTGCTTCTGAATAGCTTTTTCTGAATGACAGAGCAGAGTAATGGTGTTTGACTGGCCTCTGATAGTCTCCAGTGCATGTTCAACAGTGCTTTTTTTTTGTTAGACTTTGGGACTTGGGCAGTTTAGACCTAACCTATGTAACAATGTTTCTTTCATAGAATCATTGGGGTTGGAAAAGATCAACTCCAACCGTTACCTAACACTGCCAAGTCCTCCACTAAACTGTGTCCTTTAGCGCCACATCTACATGGCTTTTAAATACCTCCAGGGATGGCAACTCCACCACTTCCCTGGGCAGCCTGTTCCAACACTTGACAACCCTTTCTGTGAAGAAATTTTTCCTGATATCCAATCCAAACCTCCCTTGGCCCAGCTTGGGGCCATTTCCTCTTGTCCTATCGCCTGTGACTTGAGAGAAGAGGCTGACCCCAACTTCACAGCTTCAATTCACTCCCTGCTAGAATTTGAGCTCTGATGTCTGTATGCAGATAACCTGGGCTGTTTTTGTCAGCACACGTGTAGATTTCTTCAGGTTATTTTTTGTTTACTTGTGGAGAAAACAGCTCTGCTCCTTCAAGCATTAAAAGCAGAAATAAATGCTGAGGGGCTGAAGGAGTGAGCTGCAGAAAGAAGTTCCACCTGATATCTGAAGTTTATTACCACCTGCTGTTGTACCACAGCCCTCAAGGTTTGGCCTCATCCCGTGTTTTCCCTTTCATGTATAGTACAGTCTGTTTCTGGAGTGGCATTCGCTCCTTCCCTTGCTTCTTACCTTTAAGCAAACAGCAAGGAAAAACACAAAGTACAAAGAATGTTTATGCTAGAAAATCCCTCAGGCTGCTGGGGAACAAGTGCCATGTGAACGTGCAAGCTTCAGAAATCAATGAGATGCAAAAGCTGAAGGGCAGGGGGATTAAAGTGTGATGGAAAGGATTTAACAGTCTTGCTGGTACCGTGTCCCTGCCTAGAGGCAGGCTTCGCTATAACAAAGTGATTGCTGGCAGATATTTGTCTAGTCAGGTCTTAAAGATGTCATTGATGGATGAGATCTCAACTCTCCAGCAGCTATCAAGTGCTCCATTATCCTTATAACTCAAAAATTGCTGGAGGATTCCTCCCTGCAACTTCCCCAGTACCCAGCACAAATATTTACTGTGGGAAGTTATGTTTTGTTTTGTGAGGTAGGGAACAGCTGACTGACTTCATACATCAGTCCTTCAGCATCTTATAAGATGGCACCATGTCCCTTGCAGCCTCCTGAAAATCCTTTCTTGACAGGCTGTGTTTTCTAGTTGTGTTCTTTGTCCTTCTCTGGAGGCTTGCCAGCTTGGCCACATCTTTCCTGAAATCCAGTCCCCAGAACTGTAGTTCACTGGAACAGGTTATCCAGGGAGGTTGTGGCATCTCCCTCCTTGGAGATACTTGAAAGCCATCTGGACACAGTCAACATGGAGCAACCAGCTCTAGGTAGGCCTACTTGAGCAAGGTGGCTGGACCGGATGATATCCAGAGGTCCCTGCCAACCTCAGCTGTAGCATGAGTCTGGGGTATGAGGCTTTGCTAAATGTCAGAATTTTACCAAGGTTCAGTGAGGGCTGAATATGAGGCAGCAGTGTGCCCAGGCAGCCAAGAGGGCCAACAGCATCCTGGCCTGTATCAGAAATAGTGTGGCCAGCAGGACTAGGGAAGTGATTGTCCCCCTGTACTCGGCACTGGTGAGGCCCCACTTCAAGTACAGTGTTCAGTTCTGGGCCCCTCACCACAAAAAAGACATTGAAGTGCTGGAGCAAGTCCAGAGAAGGGCAACAAAGCTGGTGAGGGATCTAGAGCACAACTCTTATGAGGCGTGGCTGAAGAATTGTTCAGCCTAGGGGAAAGGAGGCTGAGGGGAGACCTTGTTGCTCTCTGTAACCATAACAAATACAGGGAGGTTGTAGTGAGGAGGAAGTTGGTCTCTTCTCCCAAGTAGCTAGTGACAGGAACAGGGATGTCTTATCAGTTAGATTGATGATTGGACTAGATGGTCGCTAAAGGTCCCTTCCAGCCTAGACACTTCTGTGATTCTATGACAAGGGGAAATGGCCTCAAAGTTGATATAAGGAAAAATTTCCTCACTGAAAGAGTTGTCAAGCATTGGAACAGGCTGCCCAATGAAGTGGTTGAGTCACCGTCCCTGGAGGTATTTCAGAGATGGATAGATGTGGTAGATGTGGTGCTGAGGGACATGGTTTCGTGGTAGACTTAGGTTAATGGTTGGACTTAATGATCTTAAGAGTCATTTGCAACCTAAATGATTGTATGAGTCTATTTAAATACACATTTCAGAGAGGGGGTAGGTGAAGTTTTTGTAAAAGTTTAGGAGGTGATTGTTAATTTGAACATGAATATTTCCCCTGACGTGGTATCCCAAACTCAGTGAAATTTATTCCCTTCCCTCTTTTTTAAAGCATAAAGCAATGTTTTAGGACTGACATTTTGGTGTAATGGTGATTTTTACAATTCTTACAACAGGAAGGACTTCGTTATTGATTGGTATTTACCATTTGGATTATCTACTCAGGACAATATAAAGGAATAAGCCATATAATTATACTTATTTCAAATAATTCTCTAGGTTTTGCTAAATGGGAAAAATGCTATATTAGATATTCATCCCCACAGAAATTATAACTGCCTGAATTAGACCAATGAATGAACAAAAATATTTTTTAGTCCCACGTATCTACAAGTTTTCACTCTGTTGCTTGGCCCTAGCAAAATGATGTGTGTTTCTCAGCTCTCCCTCTTGGCTCTTGTGACCCTCTGGCTCATGCTTAGGGTTGTGCCTTGTGTTACACTGAGCAATATGGGGAAAAAATTTTGAGGAGCATTTAACAAATGTTCCGATGTATGCAAAGTTGGTACAATAGAAAACCAGAAACCACATAATCTAGGAATTTCCTCTAGCTAAAGAAAGCATGTCTTAAATTATTTTAAATGCTTTACAAAACCCACAAAACTTCAATAAAGTCCTTTCCCTCCTGGGAATGATTACCTCTGGTAAAATTTGTCCAGCAAATATTTTTACTGTGGGGTAAAGCTGCTTGTAAATACAGGTCTTGCGTGTCTGTGGATGCCTCCATTTGTGGGTAGCTGGGTAGCTTTTTTTTTAGTAATGGATCCCTGAGGTCTACAGTTAAAATTTGTTTGGAATTTCTATCAAACTTCTTGCCTTTGGTGCTGGTTTTGTCCATGTGCTGCTGTTGCCTTCCATCCTATGTGAAATATGGCCTCCCAGATGGCAGAGATCAAGGGTTTCCTGTATGAAACATATGTACACCTGGGTGGGTGTTCCTTTTATTAGTGGTGAAACCCTTAACAGACCTGCAACCTCAGAACCATCAGACATTCAGTGGTGTGGGTCCTTCCATGCTTCTTCCAAGTCTTATGGTCCAGCCTTGGGCAGCTGCAATTGCCTGCACCCATTATGTTAGGTATCGGAGTTCGCTTCTTAGTCACAAAATAACACAACCCAAGACTTTGCCCTGGGGTGATTCCATTCCAAAGCCGGTGTTCCACTCACCTAGGATATAACCAGATGGGATGTTGGGGGCAGAAGGGGGAGACACATCTGCCTTTCCTTGAACACTCAGCGGACTGAGAAAATGAAAAAAATCAGTGTTAGAGCAGGAGGAATTTTAGGGAGTTTTGATTGCTTACCACTTCCACTGATTTTTAAGAGAAGCATTTTAGTAAGCCTAAACCTGATTTGGTAAAACTGGCAACACTTATGCTGAATTTGTTGAAAATAAAAAGGACAAATTTCACCCAAGTCTGGATAAGTACACACTTAAAACTGTGTCATGGCGAGTAGTGTAACTGACATAGTATTTAATATGCATATCTAACTAATTAAAAGCTGTCATTTAAAGTATTTTTTTAGTTGTTAATTGCGCCTAATGCACATCCAGCTGCCAAAGTGTGCATCTGTACTGAATTTTTGGTGCATACGATAGGATCAATGTGCCGGGCAATTCAGTTTGTTTATAGATACTAATGGGTAAGATTTTAAACATTCGCGACTAAAGTTTGTTAACAAGGTGTCTATGAATCTGTGCATCTTTTTGCAGATAATGACTGGTACCTCTGCCACGTGACACTCCTTGCCCCAGAAGAGGAACTTCTGTCCTGGGGCATGTACCCATACCCCTACCTGGCACGTGTCGATCCAGATGCACGAAAAGGCACTCTCATCTACCAGCTTGTTGCATATTGCAGCCACAATGGCAACACCAGTGCTGGGATAGCTTACTCAATTGTTGCAGGTAGGTCTATTGAAAAAAATGGTAAAATTCTGTTAAGCTGCAGATTTTTCTTAACAATTTCCTTTTTTATCATTTTGTTGATATACAATTTTTTTTTCCTTTGGGGAATCCTTAATGATATAGCAGGTACAGCAAGAAGCTGTAGGTGCAGAATCTACAGTTGCTTTAAGTAAAAGAGTTATGTGGATGGTAATCTTTCTTGCTGCCACTGTCTTTGCTTTACTGCCACTTTTTCTTTGCTTTTATATTTTGAAATTGATTGCAGCCTTACCATTAGCTTAAGGCTCCATTTCTCGCTCCTTCTCCTCTCTGTTACACTGCAGCAGTCACCAGAGCAGGGTGTGAGTGAAAGATAAGGTGCGCGACTGGAGAGGAGCAAAGAAGTGAGTGCAAGAGCATAGGCAGATGATTTGAGTATAGCTTACCTTAAAATAACGAAGATGCAAATGTTCCTGCTGTGGGGCGTTTTTCAGACCAGCTTTGTGCATCTACTGTAGGTGGTGAAGAGCGATTCCGAGTAGACAAGGATACTGGCATTATCATGACAACTGGCTTGCCTTTGACGTGGAACAAGGAGTACGTGGTTACTGTGGAAGCCACCGATGAGTACGGCAACAAAAGCCCCTACGCCTCCATCTCCATCCTGGCAGGCTCCCGACCTCCGCAGTTCACTAACATGTCCTACAGTGTGTTTGTCCCTGAAAATACTCCGGCAGGAGAAAAGTAAGTTGTACTTTGTTAGGTGAGCTCCCTCCCTGCAGTCTGAGAGGAACTTCACAGAGCACGACGTAGTGAAATTTTTGTGTTGTTGCTTTTCAGGGCTACGCATATGTGTTTGCCTATTACACTTTAAAAATAGTGTTGTGCTTTCTACAAGAAATTATGCCTTTTCTGGTGTCTCCAGTGTGGCACATGGTATAGTCTGGGATGCTGCAATTCTGCTGAAATTATTATTTTATTGCTCTTGGATCTTATTGCATTGCTTCATGAATTAAAACAGCCAAACTCCTGGCTACACCTCTTCTGGAGCACTTCAGATATAAATGAGTGCTTGAAAAATACTGTCTTTTAATTAGCCAAATCTGGAGTTGTTTGTATCCCATTTGACTTGTATTTAATTTTTTAGAAAGGCAAGTCCTTGCCAGACTCTTGAAGTAACAACTCCTGTGCGAAGTGTAAATAGATTCATCTGAATCTCCAAGGGGCTCTGCTGTGGCATGAAGAGTAGCTAAGCCAAGCCACAGTGTGGAGATGCTGTCGTGCTGGCTCTGGTTTTATTGTCACTGTTCAGCTGCTTGAGAGCAGCATGGGCTTTTCAGGCTCCAAGTAGCAGGTGGAGCAGTGCCATAGGGCTTTTAAGGACTAGGAAATATCAAGATAAGCTGATGAAGTAGGAAAAACTGTGGGAGATTTGCCACCTACTCCTTAAAAGAGACTGAATGGGAGGAGGAGGGAAATTTGTCTCTTTCCCTGGAGCTTTCACTGAGATGTACTTAAAGTATATTGTCACGCTGGCCAGAGACTGCTGTGAGAGATTGAGCTTTAAAGCATAAATCACAGTAGGGAGGCAAGCATTTATTTCATGTCCTGACAAGGGGGACAGCAGGGTCTGGAAAGGCCCTGTACTTTGTGGGTTTCCCATCCATCTCCGAAAAAGTTACTTTTCTGAATACACAGCTTCAAATAAAGTAAAAAATATAGTAGGTCAGTTATCTCTGTAACTGAAGCTAAACCAGTAACTGCTGTCAAGTATTTGAAAGAGTACAAAAGAGAAGAAAGTGATGTTTTCCTGTTAGTAGGAGGTTGAAATGGGTTGTTATTCCAGCCCTGTTATGTCAGGGGATCAATTTGGTGAGAGAAGAGAGAGGGTAAGCAGGTTCCCTGTAGCACAGGGATTTCCAGTTTGAGTGCTGAGCCTGGCATTGACAGAGAGTGAGCACTTCACCTTTCAGCATCCCCATCTTCCTCTCCTAGGTGCTCAGGAAACAGCTTTTGGTGTTGTTTTGAAGCAAAGGGCTGTTCTCTCATTCTTTACAGAGTAGCAGTTGTTGAGGCTGTTTCTTTCCAGAGCCAGCCTCTTTCGTACACTCTGCTGACGAACCCCAGTGGGCTCTTCAGGGTGAGACAGGAAAGCGGAGAGCTCAGCCTGACCCACCCCGTGGACTATGAGAGTGAGCACCACCTCTACCACCTCTTACTGAAAGCCATGGAGGTTGAGAGCACTCTTAGCAGCGTGACTGAGGTACGTGGATCGCTTCTCTTCCTACCCGCTGTCTCTGCAATCCTCATTACCTCATTAGTGGGACCAGTTACAGGGATAGCCTAGGAAACTTGTGAAGATGCTTGAGAAGGTGGAGGCCTCATGCTGTGGTCTGGGCAGAGGGCTGCGCCTGAACTGATCTGGTAAATGCCTCTTGTTATTTCTCTTTGGCTTTGCCTCCCATCTGCTTGGATCTGAAGGAGATAATGCTTCTCTGTCTTACAGTAGTGTGAGGAAAAGTTTAGCATGCGAAGAGTAAGGATGGGACAGCAGCAAAAGCAATGACTTCTGTGTCCAGAATGAAGTGCCCATTTTCCTAAGTGTAGAACACCCTCTCAGCGTGTCCTTTTGTTTCAGGTCATGGTCCATATCACTGATGAAAATGACTGTTCTCCAGAATTCCAGCACTCCATTTACAGCAGAGACAACATTCCTGAAACAATTCCTATCGGCACATCTCTACTACAAGGTGAGGACCATTCTGGTACCTTTTTGTTTCGGTCTCACCAAGGACCTGCTGGTTTATGTTAGAGGTTCATATTCTTACTGTGAGAAAGTGCCGGCTGTTCCATGTAGGCACTGTCTTTGCAAGGTGTAGATGGTAGCTTTCCTGGAGGTCTATAGCAGGCTTTTAGGTATCCTGGAAGTAGATTTGGGAGTGTCTTCAGGTAAGGACAGCCACAGCTCTGCCCAAGGAGGGACCCTGGGTTATCCTGAGAGCAGTTAAGGCAGCTGACAGGTACCGACTTCCCGGATTGCTGTAACTTGTTTCCTTTAAATCTTTTGGCTGCCTTTTAACTCAAGTTGATCACCTTTTTGTGTCCTGGAAGCAGCTGCAATTAGTTTTTCTTAATGTGTTAAGACAAAACCAATTTTTTAAATGGGTAGCTACTTTTATTGAACAGGTATTAACACTGTGTAATTGACTTACAAACTGTTAAAGGAGAAACCCTTGGAAAGCCTGTGAACTTGTACATTGATGGTTGTAGCTTACCAGTCATCATTCCAAGTTTGTTGTGTTTCAGATGGCCACACATCACTTGCACGTAAACCCTGAGTGCCCAAATGACATTTTTAGAGGCTCAAATAGTACCCTATTGAAAGATTAAAGCTGTTGGGAATAATTACAAGCCCCAAATTCCAACCAAAACTTCAAGGTCACTCTCTAAATATGTTGGTTGCATAAATAGAGATTTAACTTGGATGATGCTGCATCTTTTATCTCAGTCTACAGAGTCCAATAGAGAAGGAATTGAAGTCCATTCTTCAACTCTTTTTAGTGGGGTCAGTAAAATGTCTTCAGAGGTTTCTTGAGATCTGACATAGTCTGTCATGATGCAATACATGCCACAGATGTGTTCTGCCTAAACCTGGGAGAACACTTAGGGAATTGCTGTCAGTATTCAAACTGGAAGTAGGGGCAGGTACTGGGGTGGTAACAGGAGAACGGACTGAGACCTTAGAGAGGTTGTGAACCATGTGGGAAATGGGTGAGTGCCAAGGCAAGACTTACCAAAAATTAGCATGTCTAAGATGTGTCTTTTGAAGACAACTATGTAAATTTCCCAAATTTGAAGTTAAACACATGCAGAATGCAGTGGTAATAAGAAGCTTAGCTTCGCTTCCATAGCCACATGCCGATAACAGGGCTGTAGGATCTGCTTTCTCTGAACATTTGTCGAGGATGTTCAGAATTTCCTGTGGCTCATTTTTTGGTTTAATGGTTCTTGAGAAGAAATAAGTTGGTTGGAATGATCAACTACTAAATATTCCTGAGTGAGTGATTCTTGTTAAAAAGATGAATGCTCTCCACTCCAGAAGGCTTGTAAAGCTGCTGAAAATACACCCAATTGTGGGGAAGGAGGTACATCCCATGTCTAGAGCAAGCAGAATGGCAAAACTGTGCAGTATGGTTCGCAGTTGCATCCTGTTTGGTTGTCTTGCCATACAGCATACCTTTCAAGAGAAAGAGCCTTCTTAAAAAAAGAAAATGCAAGGTGGGAGCATAGAGAGAGTCAGTGAGAATGGGTGGGTGAATGCTCACCTGGTGTTGAAGGGCTGAGGAACGTTGCTAGTGGCTGCAAGGAAGGGGTATGTGCAGTCACCTGTACCCTCTGCTAGATGAGTGTGGTGCCACTAACTGACTGCTGAAGCAAGTATCATCTCAGGAAAACATAAAATAAGCAGGTCTTGCCCTGGCTATAGCTCCTTGAGAAGTTGGATGTTGGCAACCTCTGGATGTCCCACAAACGAAAAGTAAATTCAAGACAACCTGTGCCATTCTGTGGCTGACTCGATTGCTATTGATGGTAGTGAAAAAGACACCATTATATATGCCATTTGTTAAAACTGTTGAGGCTGTAAACATAGGGTTTAGTCATCAATAATTTTTATTTTAACACAGTCAAAGCCTGGCTGGTATCATATTTGTAGTGATGATGCTACGTTAGCTGAGTAAGTCTGTCTACCTAGTCATTATGGGCAGATTTATGCTCATTGCACGTGCTTTAGGGTGTCTGGGTGCAGGCAAGCGATGATCTGAGAAGCACAGAGGGATGCTCTTGGCAGAGGTTAGTGTATTCCTTTCAGCTGCACCACTGAGCAAGGCTTGGAGTTGGGGTTGCCAACTCTGTGCTAGCACATGAGGCTTTGAGCTGGGGTCAGCTTGCACTAAGCTAGCTTAGAGCATGGGTGGAGCTAGCACAGACATGTTTGTGGCTGCTATATGATCCTCAAAATACTTTTGCAGTGCCGATCAGTTTGCAGGATGAAACAAAATGGAAGAGGAATGGAATTCCCAGTTGCCATTGTGAAATAAGGCATGTTTTTATCACATAACATGGTAGGCACCATGTTCTGTATTTGCCAGAAAACACCTGGTGAAAAAAAAAAAAAAGTATGACTGTTAAGCATGTCAAATGTATTTTTATGATTTTATTACAGTCATCTCTGTAATGACCCTGTAGATTAAATTAGAACATTTCAAATCAAATATGTTTTTCACTTTCTGCATATCTTTCTAAAAATAATACTTAACCACTACATTTAACTGGTTTAAGTCACTTTCATTGCAATCTTTTTTGAGTTTTCTAGTGTATTTCATCTTTCAGTACAGCAAGAGAGGGGTTAACTCTAAAGCCCTTTCCTTTGCAGTCTGTAACGCACCCATTTATTTGCAGCAGGATTTTGAGAGATGCTAAACAAAATGTTTAACATGTAACAGCTACCCAAAATGTCCTTTTAAACCCAATGAGTAACTTTCCACAGGCAGAGGTGGTTGAGTATTTTGCAACTAAGTAGCACATCATTTCACTGAGCTTTTTGAAATCTTTCTCTTTCCCTTTGAGGGGAATTAACCTGTTTGAGTCAATAATAGATAGTGATAGGTCCTTGTTTCTCTTCGTCTCATTTTTGGATGACACTGTAGCTGTCTGCTAGGCTGTCCATGCACTACAATCACTGTTCCACTTCCCCAAAGCTGTGTGCTACCATGCTACCATAATGTGCCTGTATCCCCCTGGTAGGATGAGAAGTTTGTTTAATGCCAGTGTGGGAATGAGTAGAAGCCTCATTGTTTGGTGAGAAAAATGGCGGGGTAATTACAGAAGTGAGCTCTTGCTCTTAAAAATCACTTTTGATACTACGTTGTTAGCTCTGGCTCTTTGTTCTGCTGATTTGCTGCTTCTGAGCAGATGGGACACACAACGTACTGAATAAACACTTGCTGGGGAGGAATGTTTAATCACTCTTTGTACCTTGAAGCGCCAGGTAATTAAAATGTGCTTTAGCTATAACATAGCTGGGAGCTAATTAAATTTGAATGGCATCCCTGGAGAGAATGAGGACACAGTTTATGACTGATAATGTTCTACCAACATGCATATTGATTGTGCAGTAATTACCAGTGTTGACTGCTATTTGTACAAAGCATGTTGTGTAGTATTGGGATCACAGCTCTCTTGCAAACCCTCTTTGCTTAGATCACTCAGGCTGGATTGGAGCTGGGGGAAGAGTTGTTTTGCTTTTTTAGTCTCAGCCTCCTGCCAAGTTCCCAGACTCTTACCACAAAAATAAGGCTTTCATGGATAAAGCAGATTTAGATGGTGTCTGTTCTCAAAACACAAAAAAAGTATCTGAAGTTTACTCAGTAAGAAATAGCATAACCAAACCTTTTCTGCAGCATGACCATTCTGTTAAATGTGTTCTCTGACAGTGCTTGCAACAGACTGCGACTCTGGCTCCAACTCAGAGATCACTTACTTTATCCAGAGCACTGATTTTTCCATCTCACGTCATGGGGTCATCAATTCTAACCAGAGGCTGAACTTTGAGCGAGCAAACCATATGTATGAGTTTGTGGTGATAGCTGTCGATAAAGGACATCCTCCTCGGACAGGGACAGCGTCTGTTCGGATTCGAATGGCCAACGTGAATGACGAGGCTCCTGTCTTCTCCCAGTCTGTGTAAGCCAGCTTGAACACCTGCTTTGGTTTTCACTAGTGCTGCTCATACGTATAACCTTAATAACGCTTGGCTAAACAGTTGCCTCTTGTTCGTGCGACTCTAAGTACCAGTGAAACTGTGGGGCAATTTGTATGAATCTTGTAGGAGCTGGCCCTTTCTGGGTTGTATCAAAAAAATACACCAGTTCTGATACCAGCATATTCACTTTATAGAGAAGCAGTTTTATATAAAGATAACATAACGAGTAAAGACCTAACTTGATAGGGAATGATTTTGACTGTGTTGTCTTTTAGTGCTCACACTGATTGTCCATGTATAAATATATGGCAGATTGAGATGGTAGTTAGCAAACATGAAAAAAATTTTACCATCAGCAGATTCTATTATAAGCTAAGTTTACAAGACATTTTTTTTTTCCTGCATTCTTTCCTTTCTTGAATTAATACAGTTTGGGTGGTTTTTTTGCATAAGGTATGGACATGTTTTAAATATATATATACATTTATTTACAAAATTAAATACTATGTTACATTCATCTCCATAGTATCTGATGCTTTCCATTAGTAGAAAGGGACATAACAAATACTGCATGACAGATGCATCTCTGGTGACACGTCTAGGTTGACTAGTCCTTTTTCTCATCTTTAGGAGATGAGAAAAGTGATCCTGGTTTGCAGTGCAATGTGTATGGCCCGTCGAATTTACATGCAGTAAAAACACAGGTTTACAGTCCTAAAACACATACCCTGTACTGAGCAAAGATGCTCAACGTCTCATTTTAAACTGATTAAAGATTGAATGATTGCGTGCCTGAAGCTTAAAAAATGACATTTGTAATACATTTCTAATCCTTGGTTGATGGTTAACATGATGGTGGTTATTCTAGTACTGCATGTGCTGCCATTGCTCCCTTATGTCCACCAGTTACAGAACTTTCCTTTCGGAAGATGCTGGTCCCAGCACCTTAGTGGCTACTGTTCGGGCAAAGGACCCCGATGGAGATGGACTGCTGTATCTGATTACAGGAGGCAATGAGGAAGGCAACTTTGAACTGGATAGTCAGAAAGGTAAAGAAAGAGGTTTTAGAACTCAGTTATGTACTGTCTAATCTCTATTGACTCTGCTTCACCCCTGTGTCAGAAAGCATAACAAAGCACCATATTTACATAACCTGCACATGGGAATGCTTTGTATCAGTGAGAATTAGCTTTTTGAGATGATGCTTGTTCTCCAAAAATCAACCAAAATTTGGGATCCTGGTTCAAGAACTGTGTGGTCTAAGATAACTGATTCCTATGCTGTGCAACCAAAGTACAAACTGAACCAACAATACAGCAGCAGAGAAATGTGATGCTCACTTTATTTTTTTTGTTTATTTGTTTACACAGTAAGATAAAATGGCACTTTATGCTTCCAAATGTAGGTATTATTAAACTGCGCAGAAACCCACCACCCAGCCTGAAAGGACCACAGTACACACTGAACATCACTGCGATAGATGACAATGCCTCAGGGGGACCCACACCTCTCAGCAGCTTTGCTGAAGTTATTGTAGGAGTTAATGACATTAATAACCACAAGCCTGTGTTCAGAGAGGTAGGAAGCCTTTCTGCAGATGCTCTTTTCCCATCCATAATTTGGGTTGTAGACTTCTCTTGGCTACTGGCGATTGCCAGTGGGTTAAAGGGGTTGTGTTTGCAAAGCAGAATGAATCTGTAAGTGAACATGCAGCCAGCTTCCTTTGAAGAGAAAAGTCTTCATTCTCTTTTTTTCCCCCCTCCCTCTCCCTTAGAGTTTGATTTCATTGTGTATAAGTAAGAGGAGTGATTTTCTTCTGAGTTCTGGGAAGAACTTACTGGGAAAAATATTGACACTCTGCAGCAAATTCATGAGTCTCTGTGTAATAAATAGGGTTGGATGTTTGGGTGTGTTTCAGTGCGCTTACTACAGCGACAGCACCTGGGTTCTGGAGAACCAGCCCCCGGGCACCTACGTGCTACAGGTAGAGGCCTACGATGCAGACCTCGGCATCAACGGAGAGGTGAAGTATGGGCTCATGCACCGAGATGGAGCTTCCCTTGGCTTCAGCATTGACCCAGACACAGGTCAGTAGCTTCCAGTAGGTTACTGAGATAAAATGAAATGATGTTGTGTTGTAACGAGGATGTCACAGTGAGCATCTCCACGTGGGCTGATACTTTAAGTGTACCTGCTGGGCTAGCTATAGCAGCTTGCAGAATAAACACTGGGAAAAGGTCAGTAAAAGTAATTGTAAATAGACATGCACATAAATTAAATTAATATTATAGTGATTTAAATGACAAATTAAGTAGAGAAACAAACTCCAGCCTGATAAGAAGATAAAAATCCATCCTACATTAGTTATCTTCTTATTGGATCGATTGTAGCTATAAAAATGTAGAGTAGAAAGTGTGATTGTAACAGCTTGAGTTTGTTCTTCCCTTCAGTGTGGCCTGACAGTTCTTTAAAAGCTTTTTTTCTTAATCTCGTGTCCCAGTAGGAGGTCTGGTGCAGTGCATATAGAGGCAAAACCCTCATACCAGAACAGGGCAGCGACAGACAAGTCTCGATGCATTTTAGATGGAGTAGTTTATAAATGTTGATGTTTCTGTAGTCAAAACAGTAAGACGTAATATGTGCATGCCTAAGACTGCATAGGTGACTGGAAAGGCTGACAACAGAGCAGAATCCTGGTCCCTAGCATAGTGGAGGTCTAGAAGTGGCATCCAGAAGGCCAGTTTAAAGTCTCCCAACCAGAAGAAAAGATCTGAGACAGGGAGAGACTTGACCAGTAGAGAGGGAAAGCTGAATACTCTGAGAAAGTAGTGTGGTTTATTAACTGAGCTATGTGTTCTGCCCTGTTCAACGAAGCAGCCTCCAGCTCTTACAGTAGAGGTGATTTTGGCCACACCACTTGTGCCTTCTGTTGTGTGACTCTTCCTCAGTGTAATAATGAGCTGTCTATGAAATATTCAGTAACTTGGTCTATTACTGGAGTAAACCTAGAGAAGGCCTCTTGGTGAGGAGGAGAAAGTTCTTCTGTGCTCCTTGAGAAGTGAGATAAGAAGGTGTTCAGAGTGAAACTCCTTCTCAGGGCAGCAGGACAGTTGACCCTTGGCAGTATGTGGCATGTGAGGAGGGAGAGGGGAATTCAAGTTGGTCTTGTCCAAGACACGCTTTGCAGGGTTGGTGTGGATTAAGCTTGATGGTTGTGCTGCATGTGGTCAGAGCTTTCTCTTGCGTGGGAGACATGCTGGTCCTTTTCTGCTAATTCACTTCCAAGTCTGTGGGTTCTGTCTTCCCAGGAGTCATCACAACCACACAGAGTTTTGACCGGGAGAAGCAGAGGGAGTATTTGCTGTCTGTTACTGCTACCGACCAGGCACAGGAACCACTGATCGGCGTGTGTCAGGTCATCGTCCTCATTGCTGATGTCAATGACAACGATCCCAAGTTCGAGAACAGTCGCTATCAGTGTAAGTGTTTCTTAACTACCTGCCCCATGAACTTGTTTGGTAGTTCCTTATAACAGTGGGCAGTTTTTTAAAGTGCCCAGTCTTCCTTTGCAGCTAACTAAGCCAGTTACTGCTTATCTCAGTCAGTGGAAATATGCAGAATTGATCACTGCCCTCTTTATTCATTGTAATACTCTTAAAGCATTGACTATCTTCACATTTGTAGATCAGGCAGATCTGATCCCTTCCCTTTGCAGCTTTTCCCTGCCTAGTTTTTCTGCACACTGAATTTTTCTTCAGTGTCTCCAGATATGACCTCCTAGCTGAGAAGTCATCAGCCCTGACTAGAAGAGCAATTGTCATCTGTGTCTGCCACCACACCTCTGTTCAAATAGGCTGGAGTGGTATTTATCTCTTGTCAAACAGCCCAAAATCCCTAGCTCCTATCTTGGGATTAGCTGGGAGCCCTGATGCCTCCTGTGACTGTACTGCGGAGCTAGCTTTTCCCTTTCGCCCTGCTGCCTTTCCCCTTTTCATTCCCACCTGATGTGCTTTTCATCAGTATTTAATCTAATTTTATTTGATGCTTCTCCAGTAGAATTCTACTCTTAAGTACACTCGGACCCTCTACACTTGATATCAACCACAAGAGATGAGTGTATTCATAGTTCCTGGACTAGGACAGGCCCTTCCTTGTGTAATTGCCTCAGCAAGAATGGCAAAAAGTGGTTGATGATGCATGTGACAAATACTCCATTTTGGAGATGTTCTGCCAGTTCTATGGAAACATCAAGCAGTGACCAGTGACTTACTAAAATGAAGATGGCTCACAAATAAGCCATCTTTAGCATCACAGAAAGTAGTAGCATTTTAGAGGTTTGATGCTTATATGGCAGGATTTTAACAGGGACAAATGACCTGTTAGGAAATAGTCTAAATATACATCCACATTTCAGAGTTATGCACAGGGACAGAAAGGAAATTGTGTTGCATCTTTTAGAATTTCTTATAGTGACTAACTCCAAGTGCCAAATTGGTTAAAATATGCAGATTAGGAACAGCCATTTCTGCATTCCTACCAGTGGTTTCTGCAAACCTGGCCAAGCCAGCACTGAGAAGTCAGGTGGGAGTGATCTTACTGGAGAGAAATGTTTTTGGACAGAGCAGAGAAGCCCTTGAATTAAGGTGATGTTTGCCCAAAGATGCACCTTTCTACTCTACCTTCAAACATGCCCTTCAGGTGAAACTGTCTGGGATTATTTTTTTCAAATGTGGTGAAGCTGAGAGGTCGCACTTGGTAATTATGGTGACTTCAGCACTTCTGAAGAATTGCCAGATTTTCTTCTTTTTTTCATCAATGCGGAGAACCAGCAAAGGTCCTGTAGCAAAAGCAGTCCTTTAGGATGAGGAAATGGCAGATAACGAGGTCGCTTTATGCATAGCACTTTTCCAGCATCTATACATAAGTAATCAATGTTTGCACGTCACGGAATTAAAAATAGCTGCTTCTCTAACAAGATCAAATGCCATTAGTCATAGGTTTCTATTCTTCCTGGAAACTGCTGGTTCTTTATTCCTCTGTACTAGGATGTTGGTCAAATCCCCAATTTAAACCATGCATCTTATCATCTGTCTGCAAAACAGACATTAAAGAAATGCTTAACTCTATGCAATAGGGATAGTGTAGTGAGTGTTAGAGTTATGCCAGAAGCAAGCAGAAGTACATGAAATGAGAGAGCATGGCCCTTCCAAGCAATTGTGTATTTTTTCTTACAATACAATTTAATGGGATTTGACTATAAAGGCATAAATGCTAGCACAACACACACACACAAAAGGGGTATTTTGTAGTGTTTCTTAGCAATAAATTCCATTTCCATTGATCTATTTTAGTGCCAGTAAATCTTTTCTGAGAATAGCTTTGGCTGTTACTGATGTACCAGGGACATGAATCCTAGGCCAATTAAATGTCCTGGGGGACACGGGAAGCTAATTAAAGCTGAAACTTGTGTTCATGGAGAAAAGGTTGGTGGTGGTTTAAGATTTTACTGCTCTGCTGCCACAGACTGTAGATATTAAGGAAGAAAACAGAAAACATGGCCACTGCACTTTATAAATAGTGTGGAAATCTCATTCCCCCACCTCAAAAATGCTAAAGGAGACACTACAAAGGAAATTAAAGATACAGAACAGTTTCTGAAGAAGTGATTAACCAGAGTGACTAGGTTGTCTAAACCTAGCTGCAACAACCTTCCCACTGCCAGTTTCAATACACTGGCCTGATGGAGCCTTACTGCGTGGAAATGGCTCAAAAACCTGACTAGGCAAGCAGCCGGGGCTACTCGGAGAAGGAACTGGGGTTGGATGGCTGAGGATGGAGGGGAGAGCAGGACCAAAGTCATATCAGAGCAATCTAAAGACTGGGGTGTGGAAGAGAGGCAGTCAGCAGGGCTATGCAGTGGGTACTTCAACTGTGCAACATTTTCCCGCCAGATTTTTAGATGATGTTTATAAAAGCAGGTTCAAAGAAGGATTGGTCTGTCTAGGACTATGGATGGAAAGGCACTGTCTTTATCTCAGGCAGATTGCTGGGAATAGGGAGTGAGACCTGAGGAAAGGAGCACATGTAAAATGCTCATTGCATCCTTGCCCTGGGCAGCTTCCCCAAAACACTGGGCTGTTGGGGGGGATCTTAACTGCATGATTACCTGCTGCCTCCCACTGGCGATGCTGCTGCATTTGGGATTAATCCAATTCAGACAAAATTGCTTTTGATGCCAACCTGCTCTTATCAGCAGCTGAGCCCAGCAGCCTGGGCTGTGATCTGAAGCAGCGGGTGTGCAGGCAGCTGTGGGGTTTGCCAGTGCCACTGTGGAGAGGCACGAGTGCCAGCGGCGGCACAGCCAGTAAACCTGCTTCACTAGCAGATCGCTTAAAAACTCCGTGTGTCCAGGGAGAGAGAAGGGGAAGCTGAGGGAGGACTGTAGGAACTCTGTTCATGACAATACTTTGCAACCTGCCTCATTACAGAAGCATTTAATCTCCCGTCAAGGGGGATATGAAGTTTTACAGCAGTATTTAGTAATTAAGCTGTATGAAGTAATACAGCAGTATTACAGCCCAGAAAGCCAACCATATCCTGGGCTGCATCAAAAGAAGCATGACCAGCAGGTCACAGGAGGTGGTTCTGCCCCTCTACTCTGTGCTTGTGAGACCCCACCTGGAGTACTGTGTCCATCTCTGGAGTCCTCAACAGAGAAACGACATGGACCTGTTGGAATGGGTCCAGCGGAGGGCCACAAAGATGACCAGAGGGATGGAGCACCTCTCCTATGAAGACAGACTGAGAGAGCTGGGGCTGTTCAGCCTGGGGAAGAGAAGGCTCTGGGGAGACCTTCTAGCAGCCTTCCAGTGTCTGACAGGAGCCTACAGGAGAGCAGGAGAGGGACTCTGCCTTCCAATCTCTGCTGATTGGAAAAAGGGGAACATAAGCCCAATATTCAAAAAAGGGAAAAAAGAGGACCCAGGAAACTACAGGCCAGTCAGTCTCACCTCTGTACCTGGCAACATCATGGAGCAGATTCTCCTGGAATCTCTGCTAAGACACATGGAAAATAGGGAGG
>VZRU01005983.1:323-47103 GCA_013398155.1 Pedionomus torquatus
GTGAGAGGTGAGGTACCCTGTTTGATGAATACGCAAGCTTGGCTGTCTGAAATAGGAACCGAGTCAATTTTAGCTTGCATTGTGTTACCTGTACTGTTTGAACGATTTTGTGTGGTGTTCTCTATAATTGTGAAGGAGTCTATAAGAAGAAAAATATGAAAATATACGGCTTTCCATTTTTTTTTCTTTTTTTTTTTTTTCCCCCCAGGGTTACAATTGAGCATGCAAGAGCACGCTCTAGGGGTAGAGGCAGAGGGAGGTACTCTGACCGTTTTAGTAGCCGCCGACCACGTAGTGACAGGAGGTATGTATAGCTCTGAACTGACCTAGTTTAAAAAAAGAATACTGTTGAGTCACTTGAGCTAGAAGGAGGTATTAAAAGGCATGATTTGCTGTTTTAGTCAAATCATTTGATGTGGCAGCAGGATAGTGAGGATTATAAAACTTGTCAGATAGGCTCGTTATCTCCATGCTTCCTGCTCCAGAATACTTAATTCTTGTCCTAGATTACTCGGGGCATTCCATGGTTAAATTGCAGTAGTAATGGCGATGTGCTGATACTGGTTATTGGTATAGCCTTTATTAATATTAATGTGACTATATTTTAAAGTCTCAATTGTTTTTTTCCCAAACCAGAAATGCTCCACCCGTAAGAACAGAAAATCGACTCATAGTAGAAAATTTGTCTTCTCGAGTCAGCTGGCAGGTTTGTTGAAACATGATTAACTATTTTGACTTCATTTAATGGGTATGTAATGTAATGTAATGCAATTATTTAATAAAATAATTAATTAAACATTAAATATAATTTATTTAAACTGTTTATGTAATTAATGTAATTGTAAATAACTTAAATTAAATGTTTTCAATGAAAATTAGTTAATATTAATTTATAATGATAATAATAAATGTATATTTTAGAGGATATATATTTATTTTTTCTTGTTTTTTAAATCCATTTTAACCACATATTAAACCCTTTATTTGCCAGCCTATCTGTGTCGTTGGCCATATGACGAGGAGTGCCTGTGGGTTATCCTAATCGTTCTGTCTTGGTCACTCTTGGTTGGGCCTGGTTGACTTTCCAGTCAGCTCCTACAATGTCACTTGGCCACCTCTAGATCTGTGTTTGCCGGTCTAGACGTAATCGATGCACTCCTTAAAGTGCCACATTGCAACGATCCCAGAGCGTTAACGAGATCTGATTCCTAAGTTGAGAGCTGTTCTTCCTGTAACGCTTCCGAATAAAGAGGTCCCGGTCGAAAAGAGTTGAAAGATACGAAATTAGGTGGTCGTTGGAATCCTGATCGCAGTAAAGTGGTCCTTGGTAACATCAAGCATAGAGAATGTCTGGATCCATCAATAGTCTCCTAATAAAGGGAGGGCAGTGCGATTAATGGCTTCCATCGACTGGGTAGTGTTCGTCAAGTGGGTGGTGAAGAGCCAGTCGGGCATATGTCATGACGGTATCTCCGGTCGCTTAAGGCAGTTTGCTGCTTGGCTAGCCTAGGGAAATGTTAATAAAGGTAAAGTAAACTATATTTTTAATGACATATGGGGCACAAAATAATTGGTGTTATGTAAATGTAATTCTGTTTGCATATAAGACTCTTAATGTAAATGGAGACTGAAATAGTACAAAAATAAATGGGTAGCATTTCACAATCCTATATATATATATAAATGTACTTTTTTAGAATTTCTTCTTTCTCTCTCTCTCTCTCTTTCTTATTTACTCTATATAATCTTTGTAGACTAATATTTTCCTTAATGTTAAGATAGATTATGAGCATTTTGCTTAAAGCAATATGCTTTTTTTGTTTATTTCGTGCCCTGATACAGATAATTCAGTTTTGGTAGAATACAAGTATGGCAATTGCCATGTTTGTAATTTATCTAACGTCTTCTCTTTCAGTAGTCATAAGTTTCTTTTGTTTGTTTTTAAATATTTTTATATAGATAAGTATTAATGTCACTTCTTTGCATAACATAACTGGTCTTGTGTTAGGATCTCAAAGACTTCATGAGACAAGCTGGGGAAGTAACCTTTGCGGATGCACACAGACCTAAGTTAAATGAAGGGTAAGTCTCTAAAATAATCTCTTGGAAGCAGGAGAGTAATATTTGTACGTGTGATGTTTGGGAAGTGAAGCTGGCTGCTTTCAGTGCTCGGCAGCTGCTCATGGTTTAATTTAGCTGCCCTTTAAAAATGCATTCTCTGGTATTTGGGGAGGGGAGTTCTTCATGCTTGAGTTATGACAAGCAGTGACTACACTGAGCAGAGTGAGGTTTTTGAGTTGTTTTTGTTTTGTTTTCCCAGGGTATATTTTTGCTCTGTCATCAAAAATACAACTTACAATAGTGAACTCTGGTTTTGTTTGTTGATTTGTTTTTATTTTTTTCTGCAGGGTGGTTGAATTCGCCTCTTACGGTGATTTAAAGAATGCTATTGACAAGCTTTCTGGTAAAGAAATTAATGGAAGGAAAATCAAACTAATCGAAGGCAGCAAAAGGCACAGGTATGGAGTTCTGTTCTCCTAACTAGTGCTCTGCTAAGAAAGCTTTGAAGTCAGTGACCAGGTGACCGAGCTGGAGACCAGTGAATTGCCTGGTTATTGCTGTGGTCCATGTGTCCTTGCTGACGCTGGTGTTCCTTGCTTCCTCAGTAGGTCCAGAAGCAGGTCACGGTCTCGTAGCAGAAGCTCATCCAGGTCTCGTAGCCGTTCCCGTTCCCACAGCCGCAAGTCTTACAGCAGGTCAAGGAGTAGGAGCCATAGCAAGTCCCGATCAGTTAGTAGATCTCCAATGCCAGAGAAAAACCAGAAACGGGGTTCTTCCAGCAGATCTAAATCCCCGTCGTCTGTGGATCGGCAGAGGTCTAGATCGAGGTCCAGATCTGTTGACAGTGGCAACTGAACTAAGAGTAACTTGCCCTGGGGACCCTTTTTTAAACCATACTTGCTAAAACCTGTGGTAAGTATGTGACTTTGTGGGGAAGGGTTTGGGTTTGGATGGGTGGGGGGAGGGATGGGGAACTTTGTAGATGTGGACCATGGTGGGAAGGGTTATTGACTAATTGTATTAAATGTTTTTTGATAACCCTTTTCTTGCTCACATTTTTTGTGAATGTCTGAAGTGTATAGTTTGTGTATATTGGTAGAGCTCTTCATAACTAAAGCAGACACATTTTTTTGTACTCAAAAAAAAACAACAACCCAACATCCGAACACTTAATGCCCAATATATTGAACTGTGAATAGCAATTCAGAACACTAGTTTAATACTGCAAATTAAACTAATAGCTTTAGGCATCTAAGAGCTCTACATGTGCTGTACATAAAGCTTTATTTCAGAGGGTATTTTTTTGTGCTTCTGAATCATTGTTGCAGTCGTAGGTCAGCAGATTAAGTGCTGGTCGGTACTGGTAATACAATGTTATTTTAAAAGCTTTTCATTTAATATGACTTGCACTACACAAGAAAATGCCCATTTCACTGCCCTGTGGTAATAATATTCTACAAAGCACCCTAAATCTTGATACTTAAGAATTAAATAGCTAAAATAAAGTATAAAGAAACACATCTCTGCTTCCAGTGTGTTCTTAATGTTAACGGTGTGTTTGTGATGGCACCTCACATTGGACGGTGTTAAAATGTTTCTTGAAGACGGGTCCACAGCAAAGGTATCATTGAGTGTTTTGGGCGTAGGGGAGTACTTGGTTCCTCTTGAACGTGCCATGCTACATCCCCAGATATCTTCATGTTCTGAAATCAGGACTTTGACATAAAGGAGAACCGTGCTCTCGTGGTTCATAGCAGAAAGTGGAATGGACAGCTCATTCAGGCTTTAATCTCTGTTTGGATAACAAGTGTGGAATATGAAAGTGGGATGTAGCCAGCATACTTCATCAGTGGGTTTGTGCAGATGTCTGTGAGAAGACACTGACGTGTGAATAGAGCATTTTTACAGGTGTTCGTCCTCATTTTGGAGAAAGAGGAGGGACTTGTAACTGGGTGGGAGTACTACAGCCTGTGTCTTGGCCCTATGGAGGCAGTAGCCCTCTGCAATCCCTGCATTTCTCAAACCCCGGTCCATGTTGCAAGAGAGAGCTTTAGAATGTAATGTAAAAGATGATGCATGTTTTCTTACAAAGTGCTTTACAAAGCTATTCCAGTAGCCCACCAAAACCTCTGCTAAGACCTCTGGGGCCTTGGCTGGGCTTGGGTTTCGGTCCTGGGAAACAAGGCATTTCTGTTTGGAGTTAGGTCTAGCTTTGAGGGAGGTTGGTCGCTGGGTGTCTGTCCCCTGTACCGGTGCAGGGTTCTCTTAAGCATGTTCCAAGCTAACCAACATGCCCTGGGAACGTGTCTGTCAGGGTGGCACTGTGTCACACGGGGCAGGAGCAGGCAGTGAGTGGTGGTTGGATCAGTATATGGTTAATTGGATTATTACTAATGAGCTTTGGGGAGGGGAGAGGCTTCCTTCTCAGAGGTCAGTGGTTCAGATGCTGGATCACCTTAAGAGGTGTGGAAGGAGGGGACTCGAACCTCTGGGGGATAAAAGCAGTGTTGGTACTCAGTTGGCTGTAGGGTTGGCTGCGTTTCCTCAAGTCAGCAGCTCCTTTCTGCTTACGTGAATGATCGGGGGCGTCTTTGTTCAAGTGGGACTTGGCTTCAGCAGCAACCCAGGTGGCTGAGGGCACCTGATGGTTGGAAAAGGGTGGGATTTCAGACACTATGAAGCACTACCTCATCTGTGAACAGCTGTCCCAAATTCCATTTCTAGACCATACCACTTGCCTCACAAGCAGCATGAATAAATCTCAGCATTTTATTTAGGGAGAAGACGAAGATTCCATTTAAAACAAACTCCCAGCCTTTGTGTTACAGAGGGTTACCTTGACTTCTGACCATAAATGGTTGTGTGTTTATGAAGCTGAGGTTCTCAGTACAAGCTTGTTTATTCATCTCAGTTCAGGTGGGTCGCTTCAGGTTACACACAGGACATTAGAGGTGTTAGTGAAAGACTCACCTCATTTGTGGGGTGACAGAAGCAAAATGGTGTCATGAAGGGGTGGTGCATTTAGTTCATCGACTCCTATGAAGCAAGGCACATTCAAGGCTCGTGGCTTTCCAGAGGACCAGATTGCTGGACTCAAACATGGTATTTTGCATGGCTGTGTGGAGTTTTTGTGGGCTCTGCTTTGTGGGAATCAGTGGTGCACGGGGGTTTGGAGAGCAGGAGTCACCGGCAGTCTGTGGGCTGCTCAGGTGCACCCTACGTCTCGGTGGCACCTCTACTGAGAAGCTTTCATGCCTCAAGAGAAATTCCATGAATATTCAGCAATGTCTTTGAGAGCTGCTTCCCAGGTGTGCCAGCGGGACAATCGCAGGTGAGTGAAATTAAAAAATGTGGGCAGTGATTTGCATATGTACAAAACTGAGGGGAGTCACTTGGGAGCATGGCCCTAAGCTGTCCCAAAGGGTTGTCATCATGACTTGGGAGTCACTGGAAGTTTCCTTCACGGGCAGGCAGGGAGAGGCTCAGTCTGGAGGAAGATCTTTGGGAAATAATAGTGAGGGGGCAGGTGGCTCCATGAGGGTGCCCTTCTCGGGTGAAATGAGCATATCAAGCCTTACAGGGAGCTGCTGGGGACCTGTAGATCAGCTGCAGGAGGTGAAGCTCGGAGGTGTGGCGGCAGCAGCTGCTGCAGGACCTGTCTGTGTTGCATTCCTGGTTCCATGCTGTTTTTGCAGGGTCTGGACACTGGTTTAATCTCTGGAGCAATAACTGTCCCCTCAGCTGCAGGCATCATTTTTGCTGCATCTGAACAAAAAGGAAAACATGCTGAAAAAACCCAGGCAGTTCTGAATTCAGGTTGTGGCAATGCTGTGACGCAGCTACAATTGGTAGCTACAGGTGATTTAAAGCAAAAGGAAAGAATGTGGAAGTCCTGTCAAAATATTTAGGCCATTTTGTTTCCAGTAATTTCTTTTCCAGAATCAGAGCCTGGAAAAGCTGCCATTTTAATAGTATACTTGCAAACACCTCTATGGCTGTTTGCCCTATCAGCTGCTCTGTGCTGCAGGTCCAAACTGAGTGGGATTTTTTCCCCAAGTAAATCCCCATCCTTCAGCTACAGCTGTAAGATATAGTAAAGTACTCCTGTAGCAGCTGCTCCTCTGTCCCAAGGGAAGGGATAAAACTGGTCTGGAAGCATCAGAGGGATGAGTGATGGAGGACCTTATTCAGCAGTGCATCTTCCAGCTGTCTTCGCAAGCGCTCAGCTGGACTTTGGCATTATGGGCCTGTTGAAGCTGGAGAAGAATCTACCCTGCATCTATACCAATACTGTACATATATTTTAATTAAGCTTGAATTTATGTACTTCTTGAGCACAAGATCCACACATTCCCTTCCTTTAGCTGCAGTACTTGACAGTTCTGTCCTTTTCTTTCTCTCCCTCCTCTAAAAGTGATGCCCTTCAGTGAAACTTGTCAGCTTACAGCAAAGCTGGAATTTGCTGCATTAAAGAATATGCTCTCTATTTCTTTTGGGGGGGGTTGTGTGACTGTTCTTGGCACATGCTCAGTGCGAATCATAAACTTTGCAGGATGAACATCCTACTTTAAGCACAGGACTCTGAAAACCTCAGAGCACTGATAATGTGGATAGTAGATAGCTATAGGAAACATTTTGCTGATGAAAAATGTCATAATTTCTAATGTCTTCAGTTACCTATGAATTTTTGCCTGTGACGTGTATTGATCCATTCGGTATGGTGACTGAGTTAAAGGGCAACCCGATTCTGCCTCTAGAAAGCAGCAATTCATTGGCAATTACATGTAAACATACATGTTTTGGATTGGAAAATGTAAGAAATACAGGAGCAAAGCTGTACTTGCCATTTGGTTTCTTCAGTCTTTCATGGATCCTGAAGACCAGAATCAGCAGAAGTCCCTCTCCCAGCTGGAAGAGCAAGTAGAGGAGTGGGAAGAAGTAGAGGGGGCCAATGATTTCTGGGGTGAAGGCGACCTTGAGGATAGTTGAACAAAGCTGTACATTCTGGCAGCCAGTTTCCATGCACACTGTCCGCCTGCATCTGCAGGGGGAAAAGTTCAACAGGTGACAGAGTTAATCCACTTTTTTTGACAATTTAAAAAAAAGGCTGCCCACCTTGCTGTTGCCATGCTTCATGCATTCACCTGTGCTAAAACTGCTTCATCAGGTGCAATGGGGGCTTTCGTCCCTGGAAGTTTTTGCCTCGTGCTCCCTTTGCAATGTGCAGAGACAGAGCAGGCTATAAATGTGGATTTTGTGCCTAATAGTGTTTGGAGATCTTGTGTCCCACTCTGGGAGGTGCAGCTCCCTGCGGGGAAGGAATTTGCTTCCAGGGTGAAAAGAGGAGTCCAGGGTGCAAAGGTGAGAAATGGTGAGGCCTACTGGGCCTGCTGCCTGGGTGAGGTAGCATGAGGAAGGGAAAGAACGGGTTTTATATTCAAAGTTTCCACCCTGGATTCCTGGAGTTTCAGATGGATGCACTGACTGTTTTGGGATAATTATCAGCTGAGGAACAGTTGTGTCACTTCAGGGAATACCAACAGAGACCAAGCCCAATTCTTTGTCTTTCTTTGGTGCTGTTCCTTCTCTTCATCCCCTGCCTTCACTAGTGAGAGGCTGGTAGAGGACGCTTAGTAGGTCACTTGTGACCTCAAGTCAAACCCATCCATCTGGCTTGTTTGGTGAACCTGCATGATGTACTTCTACCCCTTCTGTGGTGTTCAGGTACCTGTATCAAAAACTGCTCGGGCTGTTCCTCCCTTCTGCATTGAGCTGAGCAGATGTTGAACTTATTTCTCTTCCCCGCTCAAGGTGTGGGAATCCTTCCTTGGGACCAGCTTGCAGTGTGTTTGTTCATACTACTCATACTGGTTTTGGATGACTGCAATTGGTGTTATTTTACAAAAGTACATTTGTGTTGAAACCCATGTTTTCACCATTTCTCCATAGACCAGAGCTGTCACTCCACTTACATCTCTGTTCTTCTGGTGACAGAGAGTGAAGGGAGGGGGGAGTGGAGGAACATACCGGTTGCTAAGCTTGAAGACTGCGGAGAGAACATAGCCCATGAGGAATCCAATAAAAGGCATCAAGGCAGAAGATCCCAGGAGGGATGGTGAGAAGACAACCATGATACTGCTTCCCACACTGGCCACAGACAGAACAATTATTGCAGCAGATGACAGTAGAAGCACGACCATCCCTGTCTAAAATAAAAGGCGTCAAGGCAGGGACAAGATAGAAATCCCCAGCAAAATCTGCCTCTGTTGTTAGAAATGGCTGTGCCCAGTTCCCTGTCTACCACGTATGTAAGTATATAGTGAGACTTCAGAAGTGCCTTTCATGGACATAAACAATTCAAGTAATGAACAAGAGACCATCCTGAGGTGTTACCTAGAGAGACCCTAAACAATCAAGTACCTTTCTGGTCTGTATGCAAAACAACTGGTGCTTGCTCCACCAGACACTTTTTTTCTCAGGTATTTCTTTGTGTCTCTCTGTCCAGGTCCCTTTGTGGGTCTAGTCCACCCAAAACAGGTGGGGAAGAAACCATTTTACTCACAGTCTGCCTACAGCAGGTGTGGAAGGTGATGGTTGTGTTTTCAGACTCTCATTGGTGTCCTGTGATTTGGCATGTGAAGCAGGTGGGGAATTTTGGGAAGCAGAACACACAGCTCTCCTGCCTGTCTCTCCACTTTGGAGTCCAATTTGGATGGAGTTACCCAGGTGGTTGTTTTTTTTTTTTTTTTAAAGAAAGACTCCACCCCCTCCCTCTTTTGTAGAGAAGGTAAATGGAAAGGTGGTGTTAACAGTAAGGAACATGACCTAGGGGTCAGCTGGGCTGGTGGAGGTCACATACTCCTGTTAGGCTTTAAGTTTCCTCTGGAACAGTCCAGTCATTACTGTCGTGTGCTGACTAAAGGAACCTTTAAACGTCCTGGGCTCCCATGCTTATTGGAGGTTAGTGATTCTTAATGTCATTTTATCAGGTTTGCTATTGAGTTTTACACCCAAAAGCACTTGCCGTGCTTGGTCCCAGCTTCTCTGAGATGAAGCCTTAGTGAAAGAAACTATGAAAAACAGGTGTACAAAGTTGTTAACAACTCTCTGGGCACTGCTAATGGAGCTCTTGAGTTAGACAATGGTGTAGGTGGTTGTCTGGACTTTCCTTTTGCTGTTTAAATGACTGATGTGCAAAGGAGGCAGGGAGATGTTTCCAGGCATATGTAGGTTCTTCATCATCTAGTGGCTTCTGCAGGATGGATATCTCATTGATGTAAGCAGCAATTTTGTGATGGGACTTTTGCCCTATTCTAAGACCTCTGAAAACAGTGATGCAGTTTGTTTGTTTGTTTTTGTATTGGAGTCGAGAAAGTTTTGATTTTGTTCTTTAACATCTGAAGTCTGCTTTGGTTACAGCGGTAGCTGGGGCAGTGCCTATGAGGCTCATTGGTTCTGACTGTAGCAAGTTAAAATGAAGCTAAATCTGAAGCTAACAAAGAAGACCAGAGTAGAAAGTTGTCTACAAAAATGTTGTTTGTCTGGAAAAGGTGGAGGACTTCTCTTTGGGCAAATGTTTTAATGATTGAAGTGGTGAAGTGGATGTCTTGAGTTTTGTCCACAACCCGTTCATCGGTTTCTGGCATGCCTTAAAGAAGTTAGTATTTCTAGTTTTGAAACCTTCCTTGAGGTCCTTGGTTGAAAGGCAACTAGCACAGGACACTTCTTACCTTGATGATAAAGCCAGTGTACTGTGGTTTCTTCTCATTCAAGATGATGCCGATGGCACAGGGGATTAGCATTAGGACCAGGGAGGTGATTATTTCTTTGTAAGGCACCTTGCCCTCCAAATCACCCTCGTATAGTCCTCTTGAGTAAAGGTACAGAAGCAGAGGCATTAGTCCAATTGCCAGGACCGTTGAGCATGTGGTCATCACGATGCTGAGATGAAGAAAGAGCCCTTCAGTAGAAGAATGATTTATCTTTTATGGAATATGTTCATTTTTCTTACTAACATGGACGCATGGCTTTAATATAAGACTATACCTTCTTCTTTCCCAATCTGTCACTGAAGTTTCCCCATCACTATCAGGGTGTATAAGGATGTGGTATGAATAGAGAGGGGAGAGGATGATTCAGTTTCTTCATAAACTGAGAAAGAACCCTTGCTATGGATACAGCTTGCATTTCAGAAATTAAAAAGTGACAGAGAAACTAGTACTTGGTGTTTCCCCCTGGGTATTGTTTTAACGCTAGGGTTTCTTGGATTATGGGGTTCTGCTAGTTCAACATTTTTCACTAATGCAGCCTCTCCAGACAGCTTGCTCAGTTTATACAGGACTACATGCTGGTATATGGATAGATACGACTTACATGTATGTATAGAGATGCACCCACCTCATCAAGAGCAGCACGCCATATACTTTAGAGACAGGCACAAAATCCCATTTTATTATGAAACTAGGACAAATTGATTCACTGAGCAATATGGGTGCGTTAAAAATATTCTGGGTTTAGTATTTCAGTCTTTGTCCAACTTCCTGGGGATTGCTAATATTTGATTAAACTACCTTCTGAACTAATCATACAACTAGATTGGCCTGGGCAATGAACAAGCACTCAGCTTGCCTTACCTGAGACTCATGTCCCCTCTCAGTGCCAGACTAAAGATGTTGGAGAGATTTCCCCCTGGGCAGCAGCCACAGATGAGGATGGCCAGGGATTCTGTAGCACCCAGCTGGAAGAGCTTGCCCAACACAAATGCTGTCAAGGGCATGATGCCGTACTGAGCCATTACAGCAATTGCCACGCCTTTGGGCTTCCTGAGGTGAGTTGTGATCTTGGCTATCTCCATTGTACACCCCAGAGATACCATGATGACAAAGAGGACCACAATAAGGATCACATTCAGGGCTTTGTCTGTGGCCTGCTGGCCAAATGATGGTGCCACATTGGTCAAGGATGTACTCTGCCCGTGGCCTGGGCTCCAAAGCTCTGGGCTTTCAGGGGCCCTGTTGGTCTTGTTCATCCTGCTGAAGAGTTTAGAGGTCCCCTCTTCTGTAAGTAGCTGGGAAAGTGAAGAAAGGATTGATTCAGAAATGCAAGCAAAACATCGTTTTATCATCGTTTAGCAGCTCTTGAAATAGAAATCCGTGTTTTGAGCAACTAGTTGTGAATCCTGTTCCCTTCAGAAATACATTGTGTGGTTCGGTGTGGCTTCTACTCTAGTCCCCCAACTCTTCCAGCACCTGCTCTCTCAGTGAGAACAAGGGCATAGCTGTGGTGAGAGAAAGGGGGAGAGGAGGCTTGTTCAAAACTAGTAAAGATGGGCACTTCATGCAAGGGAAAAGGGACCAGAAGATCTCCCATTGATAAGACGCTGCTGAGGTCAATGCTTGAAAACATGATGCATCCGGAGTATTTTATTTTTAACAGGAGTTATAGAATGCTTATGCTTTTGGCCATAAGCCAATCTCTTAATAGGAGGACTAGGCACAAAATTTTTCCATGGATGAGCAGTTTCTCTAGTAAACTCTTAGGGGCCTTCATGGCTCTTTTCCATCAAAATATTATTCCCTTCATGATGCTGAGAGGAGGTTCTGCACGGCAGGAGCCTCAACAGCCCTCTGCAGTGCAAAGTTGTGCTTGGTGCAGCACAGCAGTCTTCATTGCAGGAACTGAAAGCCCCTGCACCATGATCCAGCGAGTGGATCACAGCAGCTCCCCAAGCAAAGGCAAGTAGGTAGCTCTTATCCATTAGTGCCTGCCTAGTGCTTTGAGTACAAGAACACAGAGCTCTAGCATGTGGGGAAATGGGAGCCAGGTGGCTGGAGCTCAGGCAGGAAGAAGGATTGGAGGGGTGGCTGGCAAAGACTGTTTCTCCAGCTGCTGCAGAGGTCGCCTCTGTCCGTCCCACTACTGGTCCCTGTACCCTGGCTGTACAGAGATGTATTTTCCTCTGTGTTCCATGCCCTGTCCCCAGGTGACACACTCCCTGATCCCTCTGCAGTTTTTTGCCTTCATTTATGGAGCGAACTGACCCCACCCCTAGGTCAGGAATGGGGCTCTGAAACATGCAGAGCTGAATGCGTTAAACTAGAGGAAAGCAGATGTCATTACCTTATGTGCCTATAGGAGACTTCAGTGAGATTGCTTGCCGCTCCATGCCTTCCTTGCCAAGCTTTGTCCTTCACTCTTCTGCTTCAAGAAAATCTTTCCCTCTTGACAAAATCTTGTCCCCTGCTTGCAGAATATAAAGTCTTTTAGACAGGGAAGTTGTTATATGATAGTTGTGCTTACAGGTCTGCAATCTTTTTCTCTCTGGGGGGGGATTTTAACCAGAGAGGTTTGCTGCGATATGGCCAAGATCTAAGCCCTTTGCTGAAAGGTATTATAAGGTTGCAGTAATGTGTCCATCATTCCTATTCATCTGGGAACTCTGTGGGCTCAGCTTCTCCAGCCCCATTGCTCTGGAAACGCCGCTGGTGGCAAGCAGGAATGTTGGAGCTGTTCTTCCCCTCTTGCTCTCACTTTGGTAGGGAACTTTGTTTTCCAGGCTAGTGGCCAGGGCGGAAAAACACCAACAACAGCTCTGGAGCTCACTGTGGGCATCCCACATTGGGTGGGCAGGAGCTGTGCCTGCAGCTCCCAGGGATTCTGTGTGTCCGTGTCCATGGCTGCTTCTACACCCTTCTGAACATGACACCACCACGCTTGGGGGACAAGGGCTTTTCCCAATTAATTGCAGGTGAGAGAGATATCTCTGTCCCTGTGGTGGCAGAGTACTGCCCAGCCTTGTCCCTGGGGTCCTGCCTAAGCACCTGGGCAGAGGTGTCCTGCAGTGCTGCACAGGTTTTGTTTCTCCTGGGGCATCTGCAAGATTTCTAGGCACAAGGGCTGCCCGAGTAGCACATGGGCAAGGCCCATAGGAACAAGGAGTAAATGCAGGAGCAAAGTCCACAGCAATTCCTTCTCTCTTTCTCTGCCTTCTTTCAGCTTTTTCTCCTGTAGCTCTCCAGTCATTCTAAGGAAATGCTTATTTTCACTGTATTTGTCTTTTAGCTGTGTGCTGAATTTTGTCAGAAGATGCAAGAAAGTCAAACAATTAAGTGGCTATAAACTGTCACTGCCTCAGCAGTGCCCAGACCTTCCTGGCAAGCTCAGAGTAGCTCAGGGTTTTAAAACAAGGATGTTGTAACGCTCTCACCCTTTGTCTTTGCAGGGCTGTGGAAGACTGTTTCAACTACCCCAATAATTAAAAAAATGCCTGCTAGTTGTTTGCTCTTCAAGCGTTCCTGCTGCTTAATGCAGGAAATGCCATGGGAACCAAGGGAGAAACTGGTCGGGAGAAGCAGAATAATTTAGGATCATTATTTTGCCCTGATTCATGCTGGGGCGTCCAGTTGTTTTACACAGGCACTGGAGCTGCGGGTTTGCATTCAGATGTTGCTGAAGTGCTGTATCTCTGCTCTAAAGCTGCTGCTTGCTGCAGTGGGACCTGGTAGGTGGGACCACCAAGGGGCTTGGCTGGAGAAAAGAGCAGGCTGGGAGGCAGTGGGGGCCCGGGTGGTAACCCACCCTACTGCTGCTGGTAGCCCACAATGGGTTGCTGCTGACCTGGTGGTCATATTGTCTACCTGGATTCAGAGGAGGCTTTGGCCTTGGAGGAGGTACCTGCTTGGCAAGGAAGCCCCTAATTTCATCCCTCGGCAATATGTGCCTTTTCCTTCTTTTTTATCGCTATCCAGGCTCAGTTCTTAAAGGGTAAACTTCTGGATGTTCTTTAAACGGTCTCCTTTTCCCCCGTCACGGTCCAAATACCCTCAAACAGCTCGTTCCCTGTGCAGGGGCTTTTGCCTCTACCCTTGCTCTGGGTGAAGCTGAGGAGCTTCCCGACAGGTCCTGCACAGCTCATGCCACTTGAGGGCAGTGCTTGCATGCCCAGAGCCTTGTTGCTCTCTGAGGATTAAAGACCTCAGAGAACAACAAAGTCTCACAGCAGATGCCATCTCTTAGATCGTTTTTATTAAGTCGAATACTTCCAAATTCAGAGATATGGTCTGATGTACCAGGCATCCCGGGATTCTTAACAAACATGAGGCATTAAAGGAGATATTTTAAAAAACCCCGAACATATACAAGTTAGCAGACTTCCTGTTGGAGCTTGAAATGAGCTGTTTTGTGGACTTTTTTTTTTTTTTTTTTAATTTTAATTTAAGACACCAAAGTTGTCAGTGCTTTGTGCTTTCATAATGCAGCTTTGTAAATTCACTGGAAAAATATGAAATGGCTCACGTGCCTCTTTCAGTGAGGGGGAGCTGAGGTCTATTTTTCCAGTTTGCAGCTGGGGTTGTAATTTCTTCTGTGTTTTTTTTCAGAATTTAACGTAATTTGAACTCAGCCCAGTTGTTACCCAAAGGCCATACTTCAGCAGATGTGTCATATTTCACACTGTGTTGACCCACAAACCAAGACGTGACTGTGCCCATATTTTGCTCAGGTAAGGCTTTCTCATTGTATAGTTACCAGCTTGGCTAATCAATTTGCTTGTTTCTGTGTGCTTTTGAGGCATTTTGTGCACCACAGTCCTGTCCACATGGCCAGTGTTGTGTTAGAGTGCCTCTCAGAGGGTTGAAGAAGGAGGACTTCTGCAGGGACAATCATGACTTGTCACAACTTGTACTACCTGTAGTTCTCCCATGCCACAGTTTTGGTCCTGTTCATGTTTTTTCACTTCTGTCACATCTGAGAATGCAACCCACTTAAATGGGATGCCCTCCAATAAAATCTAGGTCTGGTCTGCTCTGTCATGGGAAAAGTTGTGTGTTTGGGGTGCTGATTAGCTCTGCTTGTGTTTGAGCCTGCTGCAACAGGGTCAGAACTGAGATGAACTGACTGATTTTGTCTTGAGATGCAAACCACTCCCTGCCCAGGTATGGAGCAGTCTGGGCACGAGCCGCCATGTACCACTGGCCAGGGCAGCTGTAGACTGATGCCATGGTGATGGCCACACTCCTCTCTCCTTACCCCCACATTGGGTCCCATCATGTTGCCATGCCAGCTCCATGCTGGGAATGACAACCTGGCATGTGACAGGGAAGGGGCACATCTGGAGTGTGACAGGGCAGGGGGGGGCTGGAGAGGCTCCCTCAGCTCTGTATGGTCCTGCTGTCTCCCTGCAGTAAGGCTGAAAGCCCTGCCGTGATACTAACAGCATGCCCTGGAGGCCTCCCACAGCCCCTGGGATGCACCAGAGATGGGCGGCTGTGCGATCCGCTGTTGGCTGCCCAGCTGTCTGCTGCAGCATTTCAGCACAGATGGGGACCCCAGCCCAGTGTCCCACAGCAGGGTGTATGGAACTGGGCACCTCTGCCTTCCTGGTGGCAGCCATGTACTGTCCCCCACCACTGGGCATCCAACTGGGTCCCTGCCCCAGCAATGCTACTCTCTCAGTGGACCTGGGCACAGCCAGGAGCCAAAGTTGTTTGTATTTATTCATATCCCATTTGGCACCCGTCAAGCTTAAAAATCCCATGACTACCCTCTTATACAATTTTGTTTGATAGGAAAATAATTAATTTTGCAATTAAGCTGTGCCTAGAACAAATGATGTAAGAGCACTCCGTATGGGCTAAATTAGTGCCTGCTGAGACACAGCGCCAGCATCTGTCTGGTTTAGTGACACTTATTTTAAACAGCCAGAGGAGGGGATAGTGCACCCTCCTGTGATTTTACTGATGGCTTTGCCTTAGCCGGAGACCTGGAGAAGACTTGGCAGTATCAGCTGGGGCATGCTCTGGTGGATCAGCAGTGAAAAACGAGCTTACTCCAGTGCCTCTTTTCCCTTTTAGGGAAGATGTTTTAAATTTGAGCTTGCTGGCCAGGTGGGCATTGCTTATGCCCTGAGCAGCATGGGGCGCTCTGGAGAAAGGAAAGCCACTCCCAAGAGCCTGAGTGAGGCACCTCAGCCATTGCCTACAACATTTCTGTAGGTGACCCCTTCCTCCTAACTTCTAGAGCAAGGCTTTCCACCAGCACCATGAAGTGCCAAAGGGCTTTGATGGCTGGGAAGGGTCCTGACCCATCCTTTCAGTGGTGTTACCACTCTACAGGGTTTTAAATTACTCCAGACCAAGAGCTCCATCTGATTCTGGAGATGGGTGATTTTTACAGTTAGGAAATACAGATTGCCATGAATTTCTGACTGCTGTGATACCTGCTTGGGTTTCTCTAAGGAGACAGTGCAACATGGTGATATGTGGGAGAGGCTCATATGTGGGGAGCAGTCTGCAAGTCTGAGGTAGAAACCCCCCTGCTGATGGGATGGGGATCTTTGCATGGGTTGAAGGGAACACTGGGGTTACCCCACATTCCCAGATGCAGAGGGTGATTCTGGTTTTGCTCACAGGAAGGGTGTCAGCTTGGTGCTGGAGCAGGTTCATTTTGAGGGTGGATATTTTTTGGGCGGAACTCCACAGAAGGAACTACTTTCTTGTCTGTGATGCTTATTTTTCCCTATGGGAAAAGAGATATTATTTACTGTCTGTTGTAGTCACTTGTTAACTACAGAATTAGTAAGTCCAGTTAATCTTGACTGTTCCATTTCCTTAGGGAACAGATGTCAAAAATAGCTTCATAAAAATTTGACAGCTTAAGTTTCCTTGAAACTTTGTTCAAATACTGTTGGCAGGCCAGTAGGACCTTCCTTAAGCCTGTATCCAATCCAATATAGCCTTCACTATTGCTCCCAGTTTTATGGGAAATGAGCCTTATCTGTTCTTCCTCTGATATTTGGCAGGGTGATAACTACTCAGAAAATGCCGTTTTCTCTTGGTCAGCTGGGAAGCCTCTTTGGCATGAGTTTGGGAGAGCTGATCAAGCAAGCAGAAGGTTTCCTAGTCCCTTGTCCAGCTTCAGCTTCCAGCTGTGCATGTCATGTTCCTGTGAAGGGCAATGGCATCTTGAGCTGAGGTGAGTGTGCTTAATTTGTATCAAAGCTTATTTTAAACAATTTCACTGGGTAGATTGTGCTCAAATTCTACCTCCAGAGCTTTAAATTACTCTATCAGGGACATGAAGTAGCGCTTCCTACATGGAGAATATGAAGGATTAATAAAGGAGATGACTTGGAAAGTGTGAAATAAGAAATAAGGTGATTAAGATTACTGAAAGAGTTCAAGACCCTTACACAAGCTCCAGGAGAGAACCAGGAAGTCTATGAAAAGGCAACTTCATCACCCAGTCTTCTCCCTTTTGTTACATCCAAGCCCCCGTGTGAAGGGCAGCCAAATTGCCTTGATGAGAGAGAGAAATTTCCATGTCAAAGAGAAGGCATGGAAACTACCACCGAGGTTTAATCTTAGAAGTAAGCAACCAGGTGGCTGTGTGGGAGATACCTCCAGTGGGCACAGAGCAGCTGTACCACAGAACCACTCAATTCACTGCCCACATGTGAAGGCTCAGTGGGAGAGTTGCAGGTTCTCTGCATTGGAGAAGGGCATCCCATGCTCCTCAGTGCTTTTACAGGTGTCAGGGGGATGCTAGCTAAGCCTAGGTCCTGACATCGCTCTGGACATCATTCTTGAGCTGCTGAGACAATGCTCCAGCCAGCAACGAAGCAGCCTTAGCTGGCTGGAAACATTAATCTTCATCTGCAAATCAATTTGGGTAAATTACCTGTCAACACGCTGAGCTCCATCTCCTCTTCTTCCTCAACTCTGCTGTGATGCTTTCAGCTACCATCCTTCCCAGCATGAGGAGGAAAACTCTCTCATTTGTAAAACAGAAAGAAAACATAGTTTAAGTAATGCAGTCCAAAACAGAGCTACGTTGAAGTGCATACCTGACTTTATAGGATGAAGCTGACACTTCAGAGTTATAGTGTGGATAAAGAAGAAAACAGTGCTGCCACTGTGGAGAACACAGCTTTGCCTTGTTCTTGTCTGCTCCTTTGGCATCCTTGCATCACTAACTGCTGTGCCTGGAAACGATCTCCTCTCTCCTCTCTCTTCCTCTTGCAGCTATGGACTTTACAGAAAAGCTGTAGGCTGTGCATGTTAGAAGATCAAATTTCTCTCTCCTCCATAGGTGTTTTAGGAGCTTTGAGAAGAGGATGTGATATCTTTCCTAGCAGCAAAGATCTCCCTGAGGGCCTCACTGCACTTGTTCATGAAGCTCAGGACCAAGAAAGCCATTGGCAAGGAAGCTGGGGTTGGTCTAGGTCTTACTCGCTGCTTTATCAACATCCCCTGTGCAGGGAAAGCAGTGGGGGAAGCTCCTGAAGTGACTGGAGCTTAATAAGAGCTGAGCACAGCACATTTTAGCTACAGAAGTGTTTTCTGTTAAGTCTGCTTGGATTCCCAGCAGCCACAGAAAGGCTGAGGTGAAAGCCCGGCTCCTGTGGCATACTGGTGTGCCACAAGTGTGCCAGCCTGAGGAGGGTTCTGAGTGGGCACAGGGGGCAGCACGGCTGCAGAAGGTAGTGCTGCAGCTCAAGGGGACCATGTGAAGCATGTCCCAAGGGATGCTTGAAACCTGTCTGTCCCTCAGTCAGTCCTGGGCTACTGGCCTAGCTCTTGCATGATCCACAATTGATCAGTGGAGCAATTCTAAATAAACATTTGCATGTACTTGGATATGGTCACCTCTTTGTTTACAGGGCAAACTCTGTAAGTGCTCAGTGACATGATTATGCCACTTCCTTTTAGTTTGAATTTGGGAAGAGTTTTTCGCCTTTTTTTCCCTCACTTATTTTGTTGCCTTTTTCTTCAGCTTGTATCTATTGTGATGGGACCCTGAAGAGGCAGGACATGTAGAGGGTTATACTGCTCACTTTCAGGGAAAGAGATCTGGACCTATTTCCCTACTTTCCCCTGCCGTAGGACACAATTTCTGCCTCTCTTCCACTTCTGCAGGCAGGGATATTTTGCTTCCTGGTGTTGTGGTAAGGATGAAAACCATGGAGGATAGGAGACGTGATACTGGGCTCCACCATGCCTTGCAATGCTGGAAGGCTGGGAGCTCAGTGTGATGGGCTCTAGGAGTGTCCTTCGTTGATCTAAGTTGGGGCTCCAGCACCCTGGGAGATGGTGTGCATCATCCTGTGAAAGTCCTGTTGCCTCGTACCTGAGTAGAGCCAACGGTGCTTCTATGTGGTACAGATGGGCCACAAATAGTTAGAGAGGGCTGTTGAAAAACCTTTGCTTACTCCTGTACTTCATTCCCTGCTTTCCCCTTTTGTAACCTCTTAGCTCCATGTGCGTAGCTGAGCTCTGTACCAAATGTCTGCGTCATTTGGTATGAATTTCTGGGCTGGTGGAAACCTTGTGGCTTTGAGTTCCACTAATACAACAGGCATAGTTGTCTTTCAGTTACTGGCATTCCTGTGGTGAGCCCCTGAGCCTGGGCTGGTCCAAGCACCCAGGCCATGGTGAGTCAAACCCAGCGGTGCAATGCTTTTGTCTTGCCTCAATTAGAGTAGGATACAATTATTAGCAGCGTGGTTTTATTTCCATTTATTCTTTCTGACAGCAACCATAGGAAGCCATTATTTCTACAAGAGGATGTTTCAGCAAGTGTAACAGTAAACAAACCTAACAGGAACAGTGCAAAAGAGAGTATCACATTCTCTTACAGGCAGCAATCTATAATCAGACAGTTACAAACCAGATCCTTTCAAGAGTCACAATAGTGAGTCTGTACTCAGATCACTCTTTAGTCTTGGAGGATTACTGAGCTCTTTATGGCCTGATATCACAAGCTATCTGCCCTATAACACAGGCATCCCTGTAAAGACATATGGCAGTTCTTTTAGCACCTTCAGAGACGAAGAGAGTTGGATTGCACCCACCTCCTCCTCTTGGGCAGTAAGTTGCCATATGGATCAGGCTAAAGACGAAAAGTCAGGTCTGTATTTGACCTTGGATAATGTATTCCCACCTTCCCTGCTCTGTGAAC
Source organism: Pedionomus torquatus (assembly GCA_013398155.1). Lineage (NCBI taxonomy): Eukaryota > Metazoa > Chordata > Aves > Charadriiformes > Pedionomidae > Pedionomus > Pedionomus torquatus. The sequence continues at coordinate 20,340 of VZRU01005983.1, forward strand.
AGCAGCAACCCCAAGCATACAATGTGCTCTTGGAAACTGTGTGCTCCTCTGGTCTCCTCAGCTTGGGATGGCAGCCTAAGTCTTAACTTGTCTGCAGCCCCTAGTTGCAAGTGACATTGTTCTCAGAGGCAAAATGTCTCTGAATACCTGCTTTTCAGGCTGGTAAAACGAAGTACTTAAGTAATATGATGTTTGTTAAAACAGCAAAATATCTTCTAAAAGTGTTTTTGCCAGAGAAAAATGGTAAGAGAGGTATATACTGCAGGGTGCTTGTTCTTGAGATCTCCAGTATTTCCTATTCTCCTTATTTTAGCAGAAGTCTTTTGATCTTAGCTGTTTGCCCCAGAGCTGTGGGCATTAGGTGAGCTTCTCAACTTTATTTTATAATAAAAATGTAGAAGTTAGTAGCCCTCAGGGATTTGGAGAAAAGTTTGAAAATGCAATCATAAAGTTCAAGAAACCAGAGTGCAATTAGGAAAAGCTCAAACATTCATAATTTTCTTTAAAAAACAGAACAAAACCCCTTGTGATTTTTAAGCTGTGATTCTCTGGAGCCTGACGCGTAATTTTTGAGTATGTGGGGTTGGCAAAGTTGGAAAAAGGATGCTTTTCTCAGCCCAGATCATGTATTTCTACTGGGAATCTTATTTGCTAGCTACTTTTAACCATTTCTGCCCCTCTTTCTTGGCTGGCTACTGCTGCGGCTGAGGAACCCTCTCCGTTTCTGGGGGCCTGGTGAGGCAGCTGGAGGGGGTGGTGGTTGCAGCTGGGATCACCCCTGTGTGGGTGCATCTGACTCTGTGTTTCAGACCCTTCCAGGCAGCACAACCTGCCTGAAGCCCCCCTGTCCTGGCAGGGAAGGACCTGGTGAGTTCACCAGTGGCAGCAGCACCCCTTGTCCCCTTCCTGAGTCACAGCCAGGGTGTGTGGCTCCTGCTCCCCAAACTGGCAGCTTTGCTTGGAGGATTACCTCCAGCCTGCAGGACTTGCTGGGGAAGATGTGATCTCCCCAGGGGATCATGAAGGGAAGGGGATCTTTCCTTTGGGTGCTTGTTTGCATGGTGTTGTAGTTCCTGTGAGTGGGGTCCTCAGTGTGACCCTGCTCTTACTGGGGCATGGAAAGGCAAGGTCCCTTCCCGAAAATCCTGCAGGGATGTGGCAACAATGCTAGTCTCTTCCCTCGGCTTCTCCCGCCCAGAGCCACCCTCCCTCAGGCACTGCTCTTTTATATTTTTAGAAAGCACAGTTTATGTTTTTCAATGCTGGCTTTGCACGTCAGCAGCCACTGCACAATGAACTTTTTGGGGCCTATTTATTTTGCAAGTGTTGTACCCTGCGACAGTGTTTTCTACCACGTTGTCATGAACACCCTGGGCGGTAGCTGCTTCAAAATGGCAGACTATTGTCTGGTGTCCCAAGCTCTGCTTGAAACCAGGTTCCCCCTGGACTTCTTTTAATAGCTCCTCTCTATAATCTGTTTATCCCCCAGTGCTTTCAGGGAGAGTGGGGAAGGGCTTACCCCTTTTTTTAGGGGCCAGTGCAGCAATGTGCTGCAAGCAGACCCTTTCTCTGCCTCCCTCCCAAATTTTGGGGGTAGTCCTATTTTAATCCAGTGTGAGTCTCTTGCACACGTGGAGGGTTTTGGGGCTGGCTGTGCTTGCCACACTGTCCTCTTTGCTGCAGGGGCGCAGCCCAGCACAACCTTTGCAGAATGATGCCTGCAAAAGGGAAAGTGTGCTTTGGCCTGCTCCTACCAAAGGTAGTTTTGAATCAGAAAGGTAGAGGAGGGCTTTGTTCTGTAGCTATATGATGACCTTGGAGATCTTTTGTCAGAGAACATGCAGACCAGTAGAAAAGTGCAGTAGTTACAGCCTGGCTGGGCAAAGCCAGAATCTTCTCCATACCTGGCCAGACTTGGGCATTCTGACAATTCTCCTTAAAAATGACTTTGCTCCACCTTCCGCTGGCCACACCTCAGGTCCCCATATAAACATCATGTACTCATCATTTCCCCCCAAAATAGCTTATTACAGGGAGCTTGTTTCTCCATCCCAGGCTTGTAAGCACCCCTGAGTCATGTGGCTGTGGTGGAACACCCTTGACTAACCTGTACCATCTCAAACGAAGCTTTCAGGCCTTTGAATGTTTTCACATTTTCCTAGCTGGCCCAAGCACCCTTCCAAATCGTCAGCCTGACGCCACCCATGCTGATTTATGTTCTCTGAGAAATGCAATTGTAACTGTTTCCATTAAGAGAGCCCTCAAAACTCTAAATGGCTCCAAAGTTGTGAAGCATGCCCCAGTTTGGGACTGCAATGCCCCTGGCTCCCTGAAAATTGTCTATTACATTTTCCTGAATTTGGCTGTGTCTGGTGCTTCAGTTCAATGGTGGTTTTGCTTCCAGCATGTGCACGTGTGCAAGGCACACCATTGGCTTACCCTGGTGTGGTGCCCACACTTTCAGACCCTATCAGGACTCCTTTCTCCCACTTAAGACTTCTCCCCAGGTAAGTGCCCCTTTTGGTTTGTCCTGTTCCTTTCTGTTTGCTCATCTGCTTTGAAAAGAAGCTCTTCAGAGCCCAGGATGTTATTACCGTTTATGTGGGACTTGCTGGGGGTTTTGCTAGCAGAGAAGGCACTGTTCTTGTATGGTTCTTAGGTCAATGAGCTTTATTTTGGACACAAGCAAGCCCTAGCTTGCACTTAGCTGCTGGGCAGTGCTGCGTTCACCTTTGGAGGTATATAAAGGGTAATGATAATGTTGCCCAGAAGGCTAACACATCAAAGGCCAAGGAGCAGTTAAAATGCATTACGAGCTGTTGGCAGTGATTGTGGGGGGTATTTTGTGTATGGCTGGTTTGGACAGCCTGAGTAAATGAAAACCCTCTGGATTAATTGGTACACCAAAGAGATTTGGAGGAAAATGGAGACTGACGGAAAATGACAAACAAGGGAAAATACAGATAGCTGGGTGTGCTGACCTACGGCAGGGCACTGCTGATTAACTTGCGGCTTCCTATTGTGCCCTGGGAAGCTGAGTGGAGCTGGGGGTGCCCTGCTAGTGGCTAACCCAGCACTTTGGCGGGAGTGGGCTGAGCCCCATGGGCAGCATCTGCAGCGCTGCTATTCCAGCACAGCCGAGTGGGTAGTTAGAGGTGAGACTTACCAGGTGTCTGGTGACACCTGGACACCACGGGACAAGAGTTTAATTATTTTTAATGATGTGGGGGTTGGGGGAGGGAGGGGAGGGGAGGCTGTGTAGTGCCTGGTGTCACTGAGCAACTGAAGCTGGGAACTTCAAGGTCAATATTCACAGAGATGGCTGGATGAACTGGATGACAACCAACATGGGCAATGTTGAGTGGTACAACCCCATCTTTTCCTAAGATACCCATAGTCCAACTACTCCTAAGTATTTTATTACTAATTCTTCAACTGTACATAAACAGCATCTAACTGAAGTGTCACAGTGACAGCCATACAAACACTAATCATACTGGTTTATTCACATGCTAATTGACCAGCTGTGGCAGGACCACCACCTCTCAACACAGCATGGCCACACCAGGTAAATTGTGCCCTTGCAGACCATCCTAATGGTGATTAGGGCAGGGTACTCCATGCTGATGAAAGTGGGCAACTGGTGCTGACCTGAGGGTCTTTCTCTGGGGTTGCAAGGGCAGAGGGTCCTTTTCTTTCTGAACAGCAACTGGGTTCACCAACAGGTTTCCAAAAGATTTTCCCCAAAATCAACCTACCATGACTTGTGATTGTATCAGGATTCTCTCATCTGGACATCACATGGATCATCCCATCAGATACTTCCTCAGCCCTCTTGCCACAATCTTACCCAGTCATTACTGACTCTGATAGATTGTACTTTTCTACTGTTAGTCTGATGCCTCACAGTTTGGGTGGTTTCCTGTTCTGTTACACGAGTTCATCTGCAGCTCAACAGTTTTCTTCATCCCTGTACCTAACATCTTAACTTCACACTTCGCATATTTGTCTCTTGCAGACTGAAGGAGTCCTTGTAGGAAGAAAAGCATACAAGGAGGTGTGCTTCTGGTCACAATCTCTCCTTCTCCTCATATTATTTGTTTGATGCGTGGAAGAGGAGAAGGAAAAGGCTGCTCAAACTGGCAGGTTCTTCTGACCATGTGTACTTTTCCTGGCAGTTGCATGGGTATGATGGGGATGGAAGGTAAACCAACATGGGGTGGGGGCATATTCCAGAAGGGCCTTTCTCTGTCCTTTTGAGAAAATTGTCAGTAAAGAGTCAACAGAAAGACAGAGAAGAAAAGCACAATGCTGTATGCAGTGATACCTGCACAGGTAGGATCGCTCATCTTCCCAAAAGCTTGACTCCTGCTGAGCCAAATCTGACAGATTCCTGTCTTGTCTCCCAGCTCATCATCACAGATGATTTAAAGCACGGCTCAGTGCTTTTCAGCCTCTGTCACTGCGCATACCACTGCCCTTCTGCTGGCAATCTCCTTCCTTTCCTGGGTGGCACAGAAAAAGCCTTGTTTTCTGCTTGTGCCAGAGAGCATTGCAGCAGGGTGGGAGAAGCAGTGATCTTTGACACTTTTTTCTTATAGCGAGGACATAAGAATGAGCATCGCCAACTTACTTCTGACACACTTCCCAAAAATTCCTTGCTTATTCTATAAATCTTTGACATATATGAAGAATCTGTTTTCATTCTTAAAGCTAAAGACAAGCGTCAACTTTAAAATCTATTTTTAAAGTTAATTGCATTGTAATTTATAATATTAAACTGAAGGTTTTGAAGCGTCTTCATCCTTGAGAAAAAAGAGACCATTTAATTTCTGGTGACTAATAATGAAGTGTTTTCTAAAGGTGACTGAGCATAGCACAGAGAGTTCTAAATATATTTATTAGCTTATTAAACATAATTAATTGAATCTAGTTGCTAGCTATGCCTTTGCAAGTGAAAAGCTTTTGGTTAGCTAAACATTTTCTTATCAAAGAACAAACTCGCAACACTAGAACGTATGCAGCTTACTGAATAATCATGTTATTTGTCAGACAAGCAGAAGAATTATCACTGAAGTGCTCTCAAAGTGCCAAATTGAGTAATACACATAATTAGGCCCCATTTGATTAGATATGTGCCCATGGTAACAGCCACACTCATGATCCACATATTAGTACAGCCTTGAAATAATCTTCAAGGGGGGGTGGGGGATGGCAACTGAGCACATCTGAAGCTTCACTGGAAGACTTTTGGAATATAACCTACGTGATGATATCCTCTGTTCCTGCCCTTATTCTTTATTTTCTCTTATTATCTTTTATGTTTAAAACAATGCATGCCTTAGTTCCCAAAGGTGATATACTGCTTCCACAAAATGTCATTACAATTTTTTCCCTAAAAGGAAGATCTCTTAATCATCTGCATCACATTTTAAAGCCCCAAACCTTCCTATATTTAGGGATGCATCCTGGCAATTGGCAAGGCTGCTGCAAGCTGTTCCTAGGAGGTGGAAACAATCATCACCTGGAAGCTAGCCCATCTCACATCCACTCTCCTCTTGCAGTCCAGGACAGCCCGGTGATGGATAAGGGCCTTCTGGATGTTCTTCTAGGCTTTTGCAGGAGCCTCGTGAAGAGACTGCAAGGTCTCTGCAAGAAGACTGATTTTGCATCAGATCCAAGCCTCTGAGAGAGCCTGCAAGTGCTGAGCTACTGCCAACCCACAGGGAACGAGTCCGAAGGGTACTGTCTGGGTAACTGTAGAACCCAGGAGAGTCTGTTTAGCTGTAGATGCAATATGAATTGTTCCTGCAGTTTATTTTTACATGCTTACAGGGGAAATGGGTTTGGAAGAGACAGAAAGAATCACATACTTAGCAGAATGAATTATTATTAGGGGTCATTCATACAAAATGAGGGAAATATACCTCCTGGTGCACCAGTGTATGTCTAGGCCTGATGAGAGTTTGCAGAAATCCCTACTGGGAAATATATGAAGCTTTTTCCCCCAATAAGGAAAAAAAGGAGATATGGCAAAGCTCCCACAGGTGAAGGGAGCAGGGAAATCCTGGTCTGTAGCACAGCAGGCAGCAGGTGCTGAGAGTCTGGCAGGAGCAGAGTGTGGAGCCCCAATCCTGGCCAGTCTGGGCCAGAGGGCTAAGGTGTATATGGCTAGTCTGGCCATGTCCACTCTCTCACCAGTGCAAGAGAGCCATAGCCTACCCCTGTGTGGACGCTTCACCCCACAGAAACAAGATTAGACCTGGCATCCAGGGCTCCTGTTTTGGAGATACATGGTGGAAAGGAAATCAACACTGAGAGACCGTGAAAAATAAATGCACAAAGATGATTTAGGATGTCTGGCACAGAAGGCAGTACTTTCTCCAAGGGGCCAGTGACACAGATGTTTTCAGCCTTCAGCTGGACGGTAAGAACACTGTTGTGTCCACACACAGTTGCCAACCTTGTTTTCAGATGCAGTGTTAGGATTACATCTTCTGAGGTGAAACTAGACCTTTGGATCCACTGTGGGCATGTAGCACATGATTAGGAGTATGTCGCTTTTCTCCATAAACATGCTTGGGGGACAGGATCCGTAATCCTCAACAATATGAAATAAGATTATTGGTAAAATTATGCTAAAATTGTGACATTCCCACGCTCTTCCCTTTTCTCTTTCTATACATGCTGTTTTAGCCTTGCTCCCCAAACCACTTCCTCTCTGTTCACATCAGCACAAACTACGAAGTCTGAAATGGGTCAGAGCAAACCCTGTGTGTGCCCTGGATGAGAATGGGAGGACCCTAAAAGGAACTGCGCTGTGTTTGAACCCTGTGGTGCTAGTGGTAGCTGTGCCAACCCTAAACACCCTCTTTTCAGGGTACCTTGTGGACAGCCACCACTTGTGTTTGACAGCAAACTTGTACCAAGTAAGCCCAGACACTTGGGACCTCCTGCAGACCAAAGGGCATCCTCTGGTGACAGGGCTGGAGGCCAGACAGCTATAGGGGTAAAGCCAGTCTGGGAGAGGCCTGGGGGTGCCACTGTGCACAGTGAATGTACAGTGCTTGGGAGTAAGAGTGCTCATGCACACATGCGTGTGTAGGTAATATCGGTCCCTTCTGTGATAAATGGCTCTAAGTAGAGCTATGTGAAATTTTGAATTTCTGTTTTCCAGAGAAGAGCAAACTGGACCAAAAAAATAGGAAAAAATTGTTTCCTGGAATTAAAACAGTCATGCTCAGAAATGTCTCCGTGTTCTGTTTTGACATTTGACATTTTTTGGATCAAAGTGAAGCATTTTGACGTTTCTGAGGTAGGAATGTTTTGTTTCAATTTGTTGAACTGACATGAAACATTTTGCTTCAAGTCTGCTTAACATTAAAATAGGCAGTGCCTTTCCTTGGGTTTGGGTCCCATTCTCTCCTTTGGGCTGTGCTCCCTGGGAGCTCTGCCCAGCTTCCATAAAGCTTGGGCAAGGTCCACGTTGTTCTCAGTAAATGCAGCTCAGCCACAAGCCCCACACACAGAAAAGAAGAGAGGCCTTTTCGGGAGAGTTCATTTTGATGCTGAACTCAACTGAAATTAAAAATCTGGGGGCAATTGAAGAGAAGAGTACTGTTCCGGTCCACCTCCAACAAAACATCATTTCTTGTCAGCAGAATCCCTGTCTTCCCACAGGCACTTCTTGTATTGCAGAAGTTCTTTTCTGATCAAAAAAAGTGCCGATCTCCCAGTGAGTGTCTACATAGGTGTTGACATGATCTACACCAATAAGCTCCCCAAGGGGTGCAGACTGGTTCCCTGGACTTAGCAGCAAGGCTGTCCTTTAGTGTCAGTTGAGCAGATTCTCCAACAAGCTACTAGCTCACCTGCTTAGGCTGGCTGATGCTGGGGCTGCCTCTGGCTTGACTGTCCCCAGGGGGGCTGCAAAAGGAACAGAAGTTTCTCTTAGGACATAAGCAGACCCTGTTCATTTTATAGAAGTGGCTGTGGGTTTTTTCTGACATCTCTGAAGCATTTTACCCAGAAGTCAATCTGAAGTTGCTTTGGTCCATTCTCAACCACTCTCAATAGGACCAGGCAAATCCCTACTACTTACTGTGGGGGATAATTGAACGTTTCTCCCTCCCCCCCTTTCCTGGACAACAGCTTCAAAAGATCTCTGATTTTGCTTACCAATCAAGCGATCTCATTTGCAAAACAACTGCAAGGGCCCTTGGAAGCAGAGGGCCAGGTCCTTTGTTAAATAGCCGCTTTTGGTGACACAAAGGAACCATAAAGGTGATGGAGCTGCAGCCTGGACAGCCATATTTCCTGGACTGTGCAGGCTGGACACCCTCCCCTCTCATTTCAGACCCCAAGCCTAAAAATTATGCAGGGCTTCAGCCCAAGGAGAACAAGGTGCATTACAACTATTCTTAGCTCCAAAAATTATTCCTGGCTTTGCTTTGAAATCTGAACCAGGGTTAATTTCTCTCCCCCTTTCCCCCATCTGTTTCCTCTCCTCTTTCATGTACCTATTTGCATAGACTGTCATCGTAAGAATCTCCATTAAAATTGAAAGCCTCCTTCCTGCATGTCACCTCTTGCAGCCCCCTTCCGCTTGCCCTGCGTGACTTTTGGAGGGCTGGAGAGCAAAGGTCCTGTGCTAGCATCACCTCCCCAAGCCCTGCATTCCCCCTGCTGTCAGTCCCCCTCCTCTGTTGCTATAGGAACATCTATCAACTTGGGAGTGCCAGGGAAAAAGAACAGAGAATTATCTTAATTATTTAATGATTGATTAATATGTTTATAGAGCACTTCAAAACCGTGCATCCTTTTGTAAGTTGTTTATTAACTGGGCAAGTGGCGTAATTTGGTGAACATTCTCCACTCTCATTGGTTTCAGTGGGAGGAAAGGGTGGTAGGCAGCTTGCAGGTTTTGTGATAATTATATTTCTAAGAGTACTAGTAGTTCTGCTTCAGGAAAATAATTTAAATATGAGCCTTTGTTTCAAGTTTTTGTAGGTGGGGCTGCTCCCAACACCTGCCACTGAGGTTGCTCAAATGCCTCCATTGTAAAGACCTATCTTCAGCTGTTCTTTGGCAGATTTACCCCCTTGGAAAAAAGGGTCAGGCTTGATTCTCCTTGAGGCTGGATAAAGCAAGGAGGCCTGGGAGAGTGTTTGCAGTATGGTGGTACAGCATAGCTGGCTGATACGAGGGGCTTCTGGCTCAGCTGCTCCTCTCCTGCTGAGTGATAGTGTTTTTGTCAGGAGGCTGTGTAAGCTGTTGCTAAACTTTGTGTACTTTGTGCCTGTAGTACCAGGTTGGAAGGGCTGTACAAGCAGTCTGTGTCAGCTGGGTGAGGAAGTATGGGAGCAGGATCATGGTGTTGGTGCTGTGCCTGCTGCCTTGCTCTCACACCCGGCTGAGGATGCCAGCCAGATCTACATCTGCTGCCCACACTGGTTGTGAATCCTCATCTCTGCCCAGCCTGACCCAGGTGACCTGATGAAGCTGGCCTTCCTCTGCTCCCTCCAGCCCCCAGGACCTTCTTCAGGCACTGTAAACTGTGTGTGAAATCCACCATCACTTGTGGTGCCCTCTCCCTGATACCTGGCATTCTCCTGGCTTCCTCCCTCTCCTGCTAACAAGCTGAGACTATCCCAAAGTGGGATGCAAGGTAAATGCAGTCTGGTCACCTGAAGAGCTTTGCTTCACCAAGCAGAGGAGAGCCTGAGACATGCAACGAGCTGCCCTGCACTCTTGAGAAATGAGACTTGCAGTCTGAATGGCTTTGGTGTGAGCTGTCGCATGCTTTGGGGACCCATGGGGCTGGTATGAGCTCGGTGTCAAGCCTGATTGTCCTTGTAGGTGCAAGAGGTGAGATGGGCTGATGCAATAGGATACAAGGAACTGATGCTCCCTGACTCAGGCAGGCTCCTTCCCTGAGTAAGGCTTGCATCACCATGGCTGTTGTGATGGAGGGTGATTAGGAGGGCAATAACTACAGCTGGTGCTCTTGGAAAGGCTGCTTTCCCTGGTTACTGCTTTGTACAAACACTAAAGACCTGTGATACCATGGGGTGGGTGTTGATCAGGGGTGTGATGTGCACAGCTCACTAGTTTTTATGTGGAAGCACAGATGAATAAGGAGACTTGCAGAAAAAAAACAACCCACAAACAAACAGATATGCCCTGGTATTTAGGAGATATTAAAACCTTACTCATTTTAAGGGCTCTCAGGCTTCTCAGTCCCTGTAAACGCATCTGCAGTAGAGCAGCCATCCTATAAAGATGCCTTTGCATGTGGCAGCCGCCTTCCTGGTTTGTTTATAGGGCTTAATCATGGACTGCAGCAGAGAAGTCTAGGCTCCAGCTGAAGAAAGCAGTGGCAGGATTAGGTTGTTATTCTGTAGTAGTTCAGCACTAGAGGGAGATGTAGCATGTGCTTTCCAGCACATTTCATACGTGCATGCAACAATATTTTACAGCGGTATTTATGAGGAGGCTGTTTTTTTAATTGCCAACGTGAAGATTTTTCTCTTGCAGGGGTGATTTTCTTGCACAGGATAAAAATCAGAGAGGCTGCTACTTTCCAAGCCTTAAAAGACTGTGTTTATAACCAATGAATTTTGTTATGTTTAATGCGTCTTGGATATTGGGGCCTCAGAACTTAAGGTGTTTCCCAGGTCTTTTTTTTTGGGTCTGATATGAACAAACAGCAAATAGAGGCTGCTTTTTAGCTCGGCTGTAGCTCTTGGCCAGGCTGCCGGCTAGAAGGGTCTGAGGTCTGTCCTTCTTGCTGTGGGGACACTTGGTGTGCTGTGCTGGATGGCTGCAGCCTGACGTGGGTAGTGAGTCCTGCAAGGGGCCAAATGAAGACCTAAAGCCAAATCCACCCAAATCCAATTGCTCAGAGAGCTGCTCGCTTCTGCTCTCAGCAAAAAGGACTCTGACTTTGCAGACATCCTAGTAACACAAAGCAGTTGTCCACCTCACACATGAGCAAAACACTTTACAAAAATGCTGCTAACTCATGGAGGTTTTGCAAAAGCTGGTTGGTCCTCTTTTCTTGTTTTCCTCCTCATCTCCAGCAAGCTGTTCTCACTCCGTGTCTTAGTCCACTGTGCAGGAGTGTGTCAGTGTGGGAAGATGACCTGTTAACCTGTTAGCCCAGGGAATTTCTGCCGGTGCATTTGGGTATGGTACCTGGAGAGAGGAGGAGGGTGGCTGGTGTCTGACATGTATATGCACAAACATAGCTGTAGCTGGAAGTGGGAATGCCACTTGCTGAAGAAAACCCATATTGAGGCCAGTGGGTACAGACTCTCGCAGATCCCAATTTTGTCAGTTTGCTGTCTCTATGGGAGACCTTCGTTGCACAGCCCCATGCCCTGCTCTTACCCCACACATCACACAGGGCTGCGGTTCCCACCTCGTGCTGAGGGCAACGTCAGCTAGCCAGAAAAGATGTCCCCATTCACATTTCCACATAGAAACTTTTCTTCCCCTACTTTTAGTGCCTGTAATTACCTCTTTACTCCAGTGCCAGCAATATTCCATCAGGCATCGTTATTAACAGAGAGAAAAGAGAAGGGGAGGAAGGGAGGGAGAGAGAGCGAGCCACAAAACTTAATTTAATCGCAGCACCCCATGCTCAATTTAACAGACACAAGAGCTCAGAATGGGGTCCCTGTGCAATGGGAGGGCAGGCAGTAGAGCGTCCCTGGAAAGAATTAATTGTGGATGACAATGTGTAAACAGTGCAGATGAATAGGGCACGCAGGTGTGAGGCACCGGGGCCATCCCGGGGACTTTTTCACACGAATTTCAGCTCCTTCACTGCTGACCTGCTCCCGAAAACGTGATTAGTGTCGGCGTTGGGAAACCATTCAGGGTGTCAGGATTTGGCACATATTAACTAGCCCTGGGGGAGAGGGGAGGGAGCACATGGGGGCTATGAAAGGAGGAAGTCTGGCGGACAACGGGATTGTTAAAAGGCCAGAAAATCCTCATTGCTCTGAGATGCCCTTGCTGCTTGGAGGAAAATGGAAGGGAGTCGAAGCAGAATAGAACTCTGAGGCATCCTAGCCCTAACTGAGCTATGTGGAAAACAAGGCATTGCATCGTGAAATAGTTTTCTCTGGGTGTCCATCATAAATATTGATGGTGTTTATATTACTGACTTCTTCTTGGCTTTGGCTTTCATGGTTCTAGACACTTCAGCTCCAGAGATAAACAGTCAAAACAAGCAGGATAATTAACGACAGCAGCACCAAGAACAGGAAATATTTCCTGAGAAACATATGGATGTTATTCAGTGTGCAAAAGTCCCCCTTCTTCACTATGTACTCTATATGTAAGGTGATACATACAGACAGGGGGTTGTATAATGGGCCCAATTTACCAAGCACGAGGTTAGATGCTCTTCAGTTATGTTTCCTGGCTCTCTGCATCTAAATGAAGGATTTAAGTGCTGAGACCAGATGAGGTTACTGATCTTTTTTCTTCCCCAGCTAGGGAAAATGATGCAAGAGGAAGGACAGAACTTGATGAGGACTAATGTGAATGCTAGTGCCTCTGCTGGACTTTGTTAGGCTCCTTCTCCCTTGCTGGGAATGCTTTCCCTGCCTTCTCATGGGTTGGGCAGCATGGCAGGGATACTGTGCAAATGCCTGCTGAGATTCCCAGCTTTGCACTCCTAGACCACTGTGGTCCAAAGGCTTGAGCCTCATGTAATATAAAAGTAATAAAAGTTATTCTAACTGCAAATGCACCTGTGGGTGTGAAGGTGAAGTTGGATTCTTGCTGGTCTGGTGAAGGAAAAGGGTATTGCCATCCGTACTGGTTTGGTGGTGCAGGCAGCTGTGCAGGAGGCAGGGTGGACCTTGTTAAGCTGCTTCACCTTGGAGAGATTAAGTAGGTGGTGAGGAGGGGGCATGAAATATCAGGACAGAAACCATAAAGGCCAATGTATCCAGTAAAAGTCTCACCTCAAATTCAGAGCTGAACTTAGCTAATTGCTGTTGGAAAATTAGCTTCTTATTTTACTCAGTAACCCACACCTGCATGACAGACTAGCTCAGCATCCTTTTGAGAAAAGCCTGGTGGTGGCTGTAACTGCCTTAAAGGGTTGTTGCGGGGCTGAGGTCACACAGGGAGTTACAGTGGAAGTTCTGCCTTTGTTTCTGATTGGGGCACTCGTAGATGATTTCTCTGGTAAATCACAGCAATGTAGAGAAGGTACTCCATAAGTACTCATGCAACCTGGCAATGGCTGGATGCTCAGCTAAATTGCTGGCAGGAGAGCAAAATTTGTTTGCTGTTAAGCCCAGTGATATCTGACTTCATAAGAAGCAAGAAATACTGACACAGGCTTTATCCAGTGTTCAGCTAGGGGAGTTCAATCCTGCAGCTCTTGAGATGGGACCCTCCCTGACTAACAAGCTTCCCCAAAGCTGGGCATCCTTCTGAAGCCATTCAGCTTGATTCCCTCTGGGACTCCAGAGGGTGCAGCACCTCACTTATCTAACACGCCCTCAGTGAATACCAATGACGGTTCTTTCTTTGCAACCCATTTAACTGACTGCTGTTTCCAAAAACTATAACCAGTGTTACTATTATTTCTTCCACTAGACTGCCCCACCATCAACTGCTTCTGCCTCCCCCCACCAACATACCTGCCCTTTCAGAGCACAGCTACTTTTGGGAAAGTTGATGCTGAAAGGACTTTCTTCCCCATGATCTGTGCCTGGTGGTTCCATTAAAAATGATCAGAGATAAGGTAATTCTGTAATGGTTGTTCTCAGCAAGGTGAATGTGTTGGTTTTGAGAAGAGTGAATTAGCTTTGTTGCCCCAGACAAATTCTGAGATACTGGTTTTCTGTAGTTTTCAGGAAAGGGTGTTGCATTTGCTGCAATATGGCTGTTTCCCACAGTTTTAGGTTCCATGCAGTGGTGCCTGTGTTTGGCCAACTGCTGCTCATGCATTTAAAGATCTTTTTTGGTTGTGATTTTTAGGTTTTAGTTTTGTTTTCCCTGTCATTTGCACAGAGTCATTATTTTGAGAGGTATTTTCTCATTTCTCCAATTTTACTTTTCATTGAGGAAGAGTAATGTCCTAGAAATCTTACCAGTTGGACAGCTGGTAATTTACCCCCTGGAAGAGAGAGGGCTGTTGGAGCCAGGAGAGAGATCAGGTCCACAGACACATGACTTTGGGACTACTGCAGACCTTAACTGATACAAAGGCTGCAGAAACCCTTGCATACAAGCTTGTTGTGACTGTGCAGGGAGTGATGGATTTACCCTTGAAAATTTGAACAGTTCACGTTAGAATTCCCAATGATATTCCTAAATTATTGTGCAGTTCATGTTGCTCTTATCCTCACTGCTTGTTCCTAACATCAGCTGCCCTTTTCAGGCCTGTCGGCTCGTTGACTGAGCTTAGAGTCATGTGCTCCTGAGCCATGTCTTCAGATCCATGCCACATCAGAGAAGAGCTCTGCTCCGGAGAGAGATGTGTCTGAAAACAAAATTGTCTGCCTGATATTTCTCTTTCATGTTAAAAGGTAGCTTGATAGGACAAAAGGAGAAACCTACCTTTCCCCTAAACCAAGGCAACAATATTAAAACATCTCCATAACAGTGAGGAAAAAACCTTCTTGAGTAGCCAAAAGGGATGTTACTTACAATTAAATAAAAAGGCAACTGGATAAATAGTTCAAGTTGTGGAGAATTCTTCATAGTGGTTCCCTCTGACAGCTGTACTAAAAGTCTCCAGCTTTTTCTTGGTTTCTCACAAACGCTTCTGCAATGGACATTGGTTATCATATCTGGTGAATCTGAAAATATACTGAGTCTGGCTTTGCACAAGTTTCTGTTCTCTAAGAGGGCATTCAGCAAAACACTTGGCTTCTTTCAGCAGCCCCCTGCCAGTGTCTTGGCAACACTGGGGTTTTCCAAAGTGCTCTTAGATACAGAATCTGAGGAATTTATTTTCCTTGTAGTAAAGCTTGAGGAGAAAGAACTAGCTTCAGAAGAGGTTAGAGCAGATTGCAAGGAAACAGGAGCTCAGGAGGGAGAGACAGCAGTCTTCCCTAGGAAAGAAGAGCTGAAGCTCTGAGTGTTGAGGGCTACTGGCTTCCTTACACAAGGTCCAAGATAGGACAAATCTGGACCTGCCAGGGGAAGGAGACCTGGGAACATGGAGGAAAGACTGTGAGAGGAAATTCACTGCTCAATATTCAGGCCAAGGAGAGAGATCTCACAGCATAGTCTCCATGGGGTCATTTGTCACCATAGCTTAGCCAGTCTGCTCACAAGCTGTGCTGGTCTGGCTGCAGAACAGAAATGTAGCAGTATGGCAAAATCCAGCACTGAGGAATTATAAAAAGCAACCTCTCCGTTGGTTTACAGGTGATCCGAGGGATGGTGAATGAAACGTTGTGGACCTGAAAGTTAAAATGTATTTCTTTTAAGTTAGAGATGCATTTACTAATCTGGTAAAATAAGACTGTATCAAACCTTCAACCAAAACTCAGATTAAGCAAATTCTGAGTAATTATCTTTTTCTGATATGTTTTGAAGTATGCATTTATAGCTTCTGCTGGAGTGCTTGCAGAGCTGCTAAATATCATTTCAGAGACAGGCTTGTTGCATATTTTGTCTTTCCTAACCAGTGTCTGCACTAAGGCAGAGGAGAGGCAATACTGATTTCCCAGTGCAAACTGTTTTTCTGGAAGACATCCCTAAATCCTCCTTGTTGCACAGTGGTGGGGAGTTGCCAGGTTTTGGTTTATTGTCTCACTCAAGCTGCAGTGATCAAGCATAGGGCTGCTTGACAAATGCCCCCAGACACCCTAAGCCACGTGAACTGCGTATCTATTATCAATTTCTATGTTTCTTGAACCCTCTTTTTGCCACTTGTGCATCTCCCTTTCTTTTCCTCAATTCAGAGAGACAACCTGCACTTAACTACCTTTTCCTCATTAGTCTTAGTTTTGCCATTTCCATACCTGAATTTATTATTTCTGATAATGCTTTTTATCTCAGCCTTATGTGCTATTATGGGTACAGTTACCAAGCACACTGGCCTGGTGAGGTCTTATTCCCAGAATGTCCTCAGTGCTCCACTCCAGCCATCTATGTCTTAGCTGTTGCTCACACACATCCCCCTTGACCTCTTGAGGGACCCAGCCAGCCTCTCAGCACTGTCTGTAGCTTTTGCCAGCTTCTCACAATATTCCCTGACACATCCAGCTTTCCATGTGTCATATCCACTCTCACGTCCATTGGCTTCCAAACCCTTTGCAGGTAGCTCAACCTCAGGCCAGGGCCAAGCTGACAGACTGGTGCCTGCAGTACTATCCCTTATCCTCATCCTCCAGGCTGCAGCATTATTATTTGCTTGTTCGTGATCCATATGAAGATTATTAATGTATTTATTTGACAACATAAATGTAAGTTGTTACTGAAGAGTCTTGCCTTGTTGAGGATGTGATAAGAAAGTCAAGGCAGAGATTGCCTCTGAGCAGTTGTATGTTCAACTTTCCAGCTAATGTGAAAACCCATAGCTGTTTAACAACAAAGCAGGCTCAAAGAAGGTGGTCGCGAAATGTTTGTGGATGTCCTTGCATGTTCCTTGGCAAGTCTATGGTATCACCTCTAGTACCCTGAGGGTGGTGAAACGATTCAGCTTGGTTGTTTCTTTCACACCTTCAAGAATGTGTGAGGTGTCGTTTTGGGTCTGCTAAGCGATGCTGGATGTCTGCCCAAGCCAAAGAGCTGGCCGTGGGAACAGTTGAAGTCCTTATGAGAGAAGCTTGGGGGAGAGGAAGCAAAAGCAGCCAATGACGAAAGAAGAATGCACTCATGAGATGTTCCCTGTCTCTCTACCTTCCCCTGGCAATCCAGTTTTGCATCTCTTCTGGGCCTTGGTGGAATCACTTCCTCCTGGCCAGCCAAGGGCAGGGAGATATCTCCCCCTCAAGGGTGCTGGGTGAGATGAAGCCAACTGAAGCTGAGTTGCTTGCTCCCAAGAGGGCCATGTTGCTTTGGGGAAATGGAGCTTTGCTGGGGGTAAAGCCATGCACCAGCTGGCTGGAGTGATTGTTGAGGCCATGGGTGTGACAAATGGGTAGGTAACCTACACCTGAGAGAGAGGGATCTAGTTCAGGCTACTGTTTTCTACTTTGAGAACGCAGTGAAACTATCCTAGTTGTGAGTGCCCATTGGATTTGTATCCATCTATCCATAGGCTACAAATGTATTGTAACAGCATCACTGGTTAATCTTCATGTTGCAGCTTAAAATTCTGCTCATTTAGGCCTACAAAATATGAGCTTTTTGGGCACAAATAATACATTTGTCCTCTGTTTGCATTATAATTCATATTACCTACTTAAAAAAAAAAAAAAAACAACAAAAACACACACAAAAAACAAAAACAAAAACAAAAACAACAACAAAAAAAAACAACCCAGAGAATTGGGATTTTATTTTTTGAGAAGCAAATTATGTTTAGAGTGGGAGACACTGAAGTATCTGAAAACACCTATTAACAGAAATACATAGAAACCTCTGCTTAACCACACCAAAGAGTCACGTTCTCTCTGTATTTTGGGCACCTTTGTCTTTTTTGTATATGAAAGGTGAAGTATTTGGCTTGTTCCCAATTGAGATTGCACACCCAGGATTTCACCCAGTTGTGCAGACAGTTTTACCTGCTTTGCCAACAAAGGCATTGGTGAGGTGAGCAGCCTTGGCTGGTGCTAATGCTTGGCCTCAAAAATTTGAGTGGTTAGTTGTTAGTGGCCACACTTTGGGATGGCTGCAGAAAGTTTGGCTGAAAGTGTTTTCTGAAAAATGCACAAGGATCAGTTCTCTGACAGTATATTCATATGTGCTGTTCTCTTCAGCTCTACCAACCAGCTTAGCTTACTTAAGAATCAACTTTTTCTTTGATGCATGGTGCCTGAAAGTGTACCTTCATCTTTGGGTCATGTTTAGGAGACATTACTGCTGCAGACAATTAGAGATGACATTTTACAGTGAGCCTGCTGGCTTATGCAGGTATTCAGGGGCCAGACCAAAAGACCAACACCAGCATCTGACTCAGCTGGTACCGCCAGACCTGAGACAGGCTCACAGGTACCCCGCCAGTGATGCCCTATCTGTATTTTGGAGGCCAGAAGGGACTTTTATGCTGATTCAGCCACCAGAGGGTCACCCCAATGTTATTAAAAAGAGATGTGTCAAACATGTAACTGGGGAATGGCTGTTTCTTGCTGTTCATGGTAGAGAGCAGCAAGGAACTGCTGTACCAGGGACTGGCATGTGACCAAACTGTTACTGTAGCTCAAAGGTGCAGAGAGGTCTATGGTTCAAATGTAATGCCTAACCAAAAGCTCATTTTAGCAAATGGAGAGCACTTGGAAAGCTTTGTTCTAGACCTGGAGCAAAAAAGCTCATGTTTTAGGGAGGACTTGCGTGGCCCAGAGACAGTGGAAGTTCTTCACAGGAGAGGGACAGGTCCTGTGCCACTCACCAGTCCCTGCACCCACATGGTTGTTGTCACCATAACCTGCTTGCCTTTTCTCCAACAAGGAAATACATGGAAAGTAAGCCCCAGACTCTGCTGGAGTGCCATGGCAGTGTATTCCTCCTGCAACTCAGGAGTGTTTCTGCACACCTTCACAGACCATGTGGGCCAGGAAGAGGCTGTGTAATGAGCACATTTCAGGAGACCTGCAAGTTCTGAGGAGACCACAGATATGCCCCCAGGAGGTCTTCTCTTCAAGTCAAGTTGCACGTGCTGTGAGGACTCTTGTTTTCTCAGCAGGGGTGGGAGCAGCCTTTGGCAGAGCTGTCATACGCATGGGGCTCTGGCATCCACCTGCAGTGCAGTTAAGGCAGGTCTGCGTATCTGGGAGGTGTTTCCACATACACACACAGGAGGGGTGCTTGTACACAAATATATGTATATCTTATGTGGTTCTGTCTCTTTGAACTGATCCAGTATCCCACTGACGTGAATGGGAGGTAGGTAAAGCCTACAAACCTACTCATGGGAGTACCAATTTGCATGAGTACATTCTTGTTTTTGAAGCAGACTACTGGTCTCAGCAGACCAAAAGATTTTTCCCATCTCCTTTTGTGTTTTTCAGTTTGAAAACACTGCATATGTTTGCCTCTCTGAAGTCTTCCCTTTTGATGCAGGGAACTCCTCTGTGTCAGTGTGTCACAGTCTTGGCACACTGGGGATTGATGGTGCTCAGCACTCAGCTGGGAAGATTTCTGGATTGGCCCCATAAGCCCTGGTCTCTCTTCCTGCTCCCCCTTCATCCCCAGTGTGTATTACACTTGCCCCGGCTTTGCAGAGATAATTTGCACTCTCCTACTTCATTAGCTGCTACCCCCTCCTGTCTGTGGGCACAAAAAAGCCCTTACTGTTCAAAAGAACACATGCAGCAATCATTAATGCTGACCCTAATTGTGCCAATTCAAACCACTCAATAGCTCTAATTAAAACCTCTCTTGTGCAGGGCACTGAACAGTAACAAAACTGTCACCCTGAACAATCAAATCATGGAGCTCAGAATTTTTTTCCCCCTGTTGTGTTCAAATGTTGTTGCTGCTGTTGGAAGGGTCATCTGAAGGGATTAAGTATGGGGCTTTTGTAAAGCGGGGAGGGTGGGGGAGAATATCTAAACCCAACCAATATCTTTTGGTCACAGTTTGAAATCAGAAGACCCCAACTCTTTTCCAGGTCTCCTTTCATCCACTTTACCCACCCCCATGCAGCAAGCAACACCTGCAAAGTAGACAGGCTCTTGGTTATGAGACACATGGACACCACAAGTCAACTTAAACATCTGCAAAGGAGGGGGTGAGGGGGAAACCCAGGCGTTCCTATTGCTACAACCTTGTTTCTCAGGGTCCCTGACTACACTTTCCTGTGCGCCATAAATAACTCTGCAATTACATTAATTGGTTGCATATTTGTTGACACAGGGGTGGACAAGGGTAGGTTATGGTGGGAGGATTTTTGCTTTCAGTGCAATTTTATACTACTTTCTTCAGATGTCCCTTAATCCCCACTCTCCCTTCCCCCATTATTTAGGATTCACATATCTTCCAGAATAACTTTATAAGCCTGTGGGTGGGAGGGGGGGTGGAAGGAGCGTTAAAATTCATTTGATGGCACCCATGCACTCACATCTGTTCTGCCGTGTTTCCCTAGCAGAGTCTATCAATCAAAAGAAAAAGGTTGATATGTACCACAGCAGGATATTTCAAAAAGCTGGTTGCAGGCGATTGTGCACTGGAAGGTTTCTTTCTGCACTGAGTTTCTAACAGGGGTCAGAAGAAGGAAGTGGTATGCATGTACACCTAAATTTTTGGTACATTTGCCATTTTTTTAAGAAGGTCGAGAAATTAATAGAGCAATAGCATTAACTACTGAAATTCCAGTTTTGGGATCTTTCACTCTGTTTACTGTCGAATGTGTTCTGGAAGCCCAAATCTGGGATCAAATGTAAGAGCCTGAAAATCCTGCAAGCACTTCTGTATCTGTGGTTTTAGTTTAGATCATTGCAGATGCTAGCCATGCTATGTGACTCTGGGTTCAAACCACCATCTCAGAGTATTTGGTATGGGGCACCTGAGCGAGTCTTTCCTTCCAGTGACTCCTTGGGCTTGCTTTCTTTTGCTAGCAGCAATCTGAGCTGCATTAAGAAAGTTCATGGTGTGTGGTGTTTCATCCTTCCTCCTTTCATCTCTCCTGAGCTGCTGTCCCAGCTGAGGACCAGGGAGTGGGATGATACCCATGTAGCCCTGGCAGTCTGCCTCTTCAAACACCCTGAGCACTTTCTGTTAGAAACCACCTTCGTTGTTTCTTGTTCCGACGGCTGGGCTGTGCCATGTGCTGTCACAGCATTGCCTTGTCTCGGCAGTGAAGCTGTTCCATTTAGCGACGGGTAAAACAGCCCACATTTAGAGTACAGCTTGACTCAGCCTTTAAGTATTTAGCCTTGGTTAGCGACTGAGCACAAAATCTTGATGTATAAACATATAAACACACATTCTTTATGTATAGAAGCAACGGGACAAAACTTAAGAGTGTTTTAAAAACACTTTGAGGTAAACAGTCTCTTTTTTGTGCAAAATCATTGCAAAGTTGGCTGTCTGGGCAGATATGTTCAGGCTAGGGTTGATTTTCACCAGTTTGCCTCAGACCCTGACAATCCTACCCGAGGGGCCAGCAGAAGGGCCCTGTTTTTTTCCAAAAGGGGGGGTGCTGCACTGTGATGTGTGACAGTGTTGACCTGCCCCTGTCTTTGTGTCACCACCAAGAGGTACTATAATGCTCTCTGGTTTTCAATGGTAATGTGCTCTTATGATGGGAGAAGGAGGAATAGACAACACTGCTATATGGCATTTGAATAAGCACTTTTCAGAGCAAGGTTCCTTCAGCAGCAGAACTAGAGAAAAGAAACCAGGGCTCTTTGACAGTTTTACTGTCTGTTGGGGGCTGTGGGAGATAGCACAACGTGAGGCTCTTATACTTCTTGACACTTGCTCAAGAGGGGGAAATAAGGCACAGAGAGGTTTTTTTGACCGGCTCCAGGTCCTTTTAGCAAGCCAACAGCCAAACTGACAACAAATTCTGGGACCCCCAGTACTATCTCTAGCCTCTGGAAAGCACCACCTCCTTTTCTGAGCTGCTTCTTGCCTGTCTTCATACAGGAAGCTCTCCCTTTCTGTTATCTGTGAGCTGAAGGTAGGGGTCTTCTGTAAAATACATTCTGGTGTAGATTCCCATCGCTTTCTGTATGGATCTCCCACGGTCTCCATCTGCCCTTCCATCCTCATTCCTTGCCCCCATTTTCCAGGCAGTGATGCTAGAGCCTATCCTCTTGACTAAGCTGTTGCACTTTAATTTTCAACAGGCCCCTATTGCTCTTGCACCTTGTGTGTGGTCTTTGAACGTTATGTGGCTCGGCAGCTGGGAATAGTGAGTGGGTGGGCAATTTAAAACAGAAAAGACTCTGTATCAGCACAGGGCTGAGGTTTGAACTCTGCTCAGCTTTGGATACACGTAGCTGGTTCTCAGGGCTGTGATTTAAGTGCAGTTTTGTGTGTGAAGCCTAAAACAGTGCTAAGAAACTGTTAGGGAAATAAAAATAAACTTTGCCTGTCCGATAACGAGTGTTACTCTTGGCCCTGATGAAAAATTGCAGAATCAAGGCATCTTAGAATTTGTACCCTCCTCTTTTGTCACCATTTTGTCTCCACAACTCAGAAGATAAAGAGTGCCTAACATGATGCCATGGTTCTCAGAAATCAACATTTCTGAGCTGCTTTCATGCCACTTAGGACACAACTCTGATTCTGAGTTTCCTAAGGATAAGGATTACTGATGAAGGGAGGCAGATGAGGGGGAATGCTAACCTGTGACATAAAATAGTTTATTCCATTCCTTTGAGCATCTCTCTGAGACAAGATAAAAGTGCTCAAGCGACAAAAATCAATCACAATGTCATGACTTGTTGAGCTCTTGGGGCCTGATCCTCAGCTGCTTCCTCGTCCTTTTTGCTGTTTTCTGTGCTGGTGGAGGATCACATGGAGAGGAGGTCAGGTAAGAGACCATGCTTTCCGTGTGCCCTGGCATGATCCCCCCAGCACACACACTTCTTTTGCACTTTCTATGGTAAGCCCACTCCACATGGGCAAAGAGTGCTCATGTATGGGAGATTCACCACCTGCTCCCCCTTGCATTTGCAGCCCAGAGTACTGAGCCCTCAAAATTTCAGTGCAGAGGTATTTCTTTCCCCACCCACTTTCCATCTATCCCACCCAGGTAGACAGGATGAGCAGAAATAATCCTTGCCTTGATAAGATTGATAAATGAGGTTGGAACAGAACTCCTCCCTTATGGAGTCCATATGGAGTCCAAACCAACTTCAATCTCATAGATGATTTAAAAAAAAAATAAAAAATTGGCAAGTCTCTAAGTACTTTTAAAGATTCTAAAGGTTAAAGATATGGTCAATTGGCATTCTTTTTAGAGCCTGGAGTGATATTATATTTACTTTTCAAAATTGAAAAAGTGCAAAATGAACATTAGATATCTGTTAGATTATTGGAAGAGTTATTTAATTTTCCTGTGCCACATAAATACTCATCATTCACCACCACTGTGCTGGGCCTCATACTGATTCTCAACATTATATCCTGGAATTTGCAAAACATAAGTAGGAGTAAAAAAGCGAAAGAAGAGAATATCCCCATTTTCAAAGAGCCAGCAGTTTACAGACTAACCTCAGCCAGATCATTGTAGAGGTTCCATCCTTAAAAATAAGCATGTACTTCAGCACCATGAGAAAAGCTTCTTCACTGCCTCTTTGCTACACCTTGTACTTCACTGCATTCATTTTTGGGGTTTTGTTTGTAGGCTGTGTCTGGTACACACAACAATAATTTCCTAATAATACTGATGTATGGCCAGTACGCTCTTTCTGTGGTGGAATAACATAAGGGCATGAAGGTATGGCTGGGAAGTAAGATCAGATGGCCAGGCTCTAGTGAGAGGTGAGGGTTTGGCAGTGATGGGGAACTAACCAGAACTACTAGCAACTCTTTGGAAAAACAAAGCAGCACACAATTTAATACACTTTCTAGAGAAAATCTCTGCACAGAATTTCTATATGAAGTATAATGAAGTAGCGGATTATAGATGGATTTAATGGAAAAAAAACTGTCATATTTTTAACAAAGCTTTTTGTTCAAGTATAAGTGAACATTCTGCAAAGAGCTCCCAGGATGAAAAGCCCAATAGAACACTTACAATTGCTAACAGGCTTTCATTCAGGCATATATATAATTAGCTTTCAGAGGCTGAGACTCCTTTTTGTTGACCTAATTCAGCAAGTACACCCCAAGACATGCTAACAGCAATGTGTCTCTACACCTCAACAAGTGTGAATACTTTGCCCACAGCAGTAACTGTGCTGACAGTGGGATGACACTGTAAAGTTGCGCTATGTTGTGATGTGAATCCTTTAAAATCCAAGGACTCTTGATTTCCAGCCTTGTAATCACTGTGAGTTGAACTTATTCCTTCCCACTACCCCCATAATTAACCTTCATCTGGGAATCTGGGGAAACTGTATTTTACCTCATTTTAGGGTGACTGCAGAGTCTCTTTCATTCTGTGGTTGCTATTCCAACCTGTGCAGCGTCATGAGTATGTGCAACTGTGGCTTTTCAGCCTTGTTCTGGGCTTCCCTGAACTCGCCTTTTGATGGAGATTTGGGGGTGTCATCACAGCTCTTCCAACAGCTGCAGGTTCTCAGCATTTAAGGCCTAGCAGCAATGGATAATTCTCTGATTATAATTATCCAAATGATTCAATAGGCACAATGTTCAAAAAAATAGCTCTAAATTCTGTGTTGTTAAAACCTAAACCAATCAATCAATCTCACAGGAAATTCCCCATATTCTTCTTTACTCCTTTTGTGACAAAAAGCAAACTAAATCTAGACTTGCTGCAGGAGTGATTGTAGCATCCACTGACTTAAAAAAAATAAGCTAACATTAGTTTTGTCCCTAAAAACAATTAGCTCATATTTGAGGTGATCTATTTTTCTTTACTGAAAATGTAAGTAACTTTTACCCCTAAACGTGTCCAAGAGGGGATGCATTCTCTGCTGGAAACTGGTGGTTCTGTTGTGGGTGCCAACACTGTTTGAAAGAGGACAGCAATCTTCTGAAACTTGTCCGATGACAAGACAAGTAAATGCAGAGCCAAACAATCAAAGCAATCAAACAGTTCTCCCTGAACAGCTGTCAAGACCACCAATACATACGTCCTGTGCCATGGGTTTGTGGTGGTGCACATAATATGCATGCATCATAGCAACAAGATATTAATCACCAACACAGAGGGACATGTTGGGGTAAGTCTTCAGAGGTGCAAGTTGTAGGCTGTATCTGGTACACACAACAAGCCCAAACGGTACCAGTGCTACCTCCAGCAGCATTTTGTAGTTGCATTCATTACAGCTGGGCTTACATTTTCCTCGGAAGGATCTGAACGTTGGGTCTAGCGTACAAATGCCTGGACATGAAGAATGACTTCTCTTCTGGTTCCATGCCCCTATCTCTTTGTAGTTTTCAGTTAAACACCCTGGGCAAGTTCTTTGGTGGTGAGACACCACTGACTGAAGTGGCACTGGGCCAGCACAGCGTTTGGCACTGCATCCTCAGAGTGATGGCAGGGATTTTCAGAAGAGCTCAAGTGAGAAGGTTAGACACTCAATTCCTCTTATGTTTAGACCCTAGCGTCCTCTCGGTTCAGCAGCATCTCTGCAGTGCCACTTACCAGAAACCTGAAGAGAATTAACAGACAACTTAAGCTTTCTGTTTCGGCAGTTTATTTACCTAGATTGTTCTTCGAAGATGACACACCAGTAAAATGCACCAATACCAACCAGAGTACTGGGCCCAGCATGCTGAAGAGACAGGCATGCATTTTCAGTGGTGAAGGTGATTCACCAATGGAACAAGGACACATATTCTATCTCTTGCTGGTGTCTTTAAACTGGGGCTGGGCACCCTCCATCCACCTGGTACTTTACTCAGGTTTTGGGGCTCAGAACAGCTCAGTGCAATTTAATGATTGTGATACATAGACCAGTCTATGGAGTCTTTTCTGGCCTGGTTATTGCCCTGAGACAGCTACTACTTGCAAAAGAAAGATACATCCCTACAGAGAAACACCTGGCCATGGGAATATTGGTCAAGACTGGAAGTACATGCTGCAAGGTTATAAACAGCTTTGTCCATAGAGAGGTTAAAGTACTCATTTACTGAGAATTTCTGACCCTCTCTGGAACTTTTACGTGATGTTAAGATGCTGTTGGTGTCAGGGCCTCATAGGCATTGGAGGACAGGCTTTCAGTGTAACTGGTATTCTTTGTTAGGCAATAGGAAAACAATTGTTTCTTCTTGGGAAGTAATGAGCATTTATATAGCAGAGATATAGATGTTCCGTGCGTCAGTACTCATGGGTTTGTCTGTGGAAAATACACCAAAGACAGATATTCATGTTTAAAGTGCAAGCGATAAAGAACACGTGAAGGCATCACACAAAGTAGGTCAGATGCAAAAGAACTCCCTATGAAATTGGAGAGGGGAATGCAGGCAAGCGGGATATTGTTATCTGGACTGGAATTTAATCAAGACTTAACTATGAGGTGATGTGGTACTTCAGTGGTGGGATCACCGCCTCAACAAAACTATACTAGATTCTGCCTGTCTTTTCACAGATGTCAGGTGTGCACTTGTATAACTTGTCCAACCTCAACAGAGCTGATTCTGAGGTACACAAGGACACTCATATTCAGATTTCCCAGCTCTCCCTCTTCTCTTTCCCTCAAGATCTCTCTGCTCATGTCATGTGGAATGGCAGAAGTTTAGGTGTGGATCCGAGAGACTTTGAAATGGAAAATCAGAGGATACCGCAGGCCACATTGAAGAACAGCTGGCAAAGCTTAGGACCAGGATAGCAGAGTGGTAAGGGTTAGGGCTAAGGTACATTGGTAGGCTTGTATGGTATGCCAGATTTGGAGCTCCAGAGAGATCTGCAAGCCAAGAATAATGAATACTGGCAGAGCTCCGCATGAGTAACAAACAGCTTATCCTGCCTAGGCTAATGACAAAATGTTACGAACTGGCATTTTTAAAATAAATACTTTTTTTTTTTTTTTTAAAA
>VZRU01005983.1:49935-103624 GCA_013398155.1 Pedionomus torquatus
AAAAAGTAGTGAGGGGGCAGGTTGGCAGGCTGTATTTTTATATTGCTTGTCTTGCGTTTCATGTAGCCCCTGTTCCCTGCACATCGCTTTAGGACTTTTTTTTTTTTTATGTTCCCAAGTAGGGATTAAACGAATCCCAGCAATAAAGCTAGATGCCTCCAGCCCAGACTTCTCCCTGTAGGAGTCTAGCTCTGTTTTTTTAATTTGACAATGTTTGACTCTTAGTGGGGCTGTTAATTTCACTTAGCAAACTATTGCATTGCTCTGGGGGGAGAACCCGACATCTCTTCTAAATATGGTCCTCCCAGTGAGCTAATGTTCCACTGCAGCACCACTAAGAAGTAGCATGAGAGCTTTTAATTATGAAGCTGCAAAACAGTAGCTGTTCTTCAGCCAATGCTGCAATAAAAGCACAGCTCCGGGTGAGTGGAAAAACTTGATCTCTCTGCAGGCGTGTTGGATGCATTGACCATGTGCATTCTTGACCCATCAGTCTGAAATGCTATGAAATGTAGTACCTAATTAACTTACATCACGGTTAGGCAAGACCAGGAGTCTTTGGAATCCCTGCTCAGCCAAAGTGTAACAATAAGGGACTTTAGTGTAATGTTCTGACTTTTTAATAGAAATGCTGTTTGACGCGATGGCTATTAAATGCCTCTCAGAGGTACGGAAAGCATACTGGCTGCACTGGTGTCCTTGTGTTCAGCTGTGCTGCGTAGCCTCTTTAACGGCCAGATGTGTAACAGCAATGGTTAGAATGTGGCAGACCATAACTAGTGTGTGCCATAAATTCTTGGAGACCTGTTTTAAAGGATGGGGAAACACAGAGGTGCTTATGCATATACCTGTATTACCCACTATCAACCGTGAACCTCAAAACTGGAGTGGTGCCAAATAAAGAAAAGCTTTGAGGTGACAAGTAAGAGTCCAGCTGGATGACTAGAGCCCTTCATCAGCAGTGGTGTCTAAATGCTTTAATGAAGAGCAATTGAAACAAAGAAAAAAATAAAGCCTTGTGGGAGCACATAATTGTGCAGTGAGCCTGTCTATCAGTTTCCATATATGCTGCTTTTATATACTGTACTTCACAAGGCAGTTGAATGGCTTGCTATGCTGTATCATCTTTGGAATGGGAGCCACTTCTGAAGAGTGGAAAACCAAGTACAAAGGATCAGTGATTTACTTTTTGCTTGAAGTAAGTGAACTGACATTACTGTTTCTCTAACTTTGCTATTTCTCCCTTCAGGAGTGTGGGGGGAGAACGTCAGCTGTGAGCACCAGTGTCTACAGTTCTGTAGAAAGATGTGCCTTAAAGCTTTAACTTGTTAAAAGTTTTAGCTTACGTGCTCTTAAATGGAAGGCTGTGAACTTACAGGATGTCTAACTCCTGAAGCCTGTCTTCTCACGCTTCTAAGTGTCATGTTGAAGTGTGTGTGAAGGCGGAGAGTTTGGTTTACTCATTTGCAATCATGTTAATCAATATGACAAGTCATTGAGCTTCATCTTTTCTAATGATTGGACACTGCCAGTAAAGTTGTCATTAGTATAAAGGTGCCATATTTCAGATTTCAGTGTACACAATAAAACTCCTTATTGTTTTTTAATGATCACCATATATATATATATGGTGATATTATACCATATCTATTATGATATTATATTATATATTATACACATATTTCTTATGTTAACTTGTGATCTGGAGTGTGTTTCTGTCAGGAACCCTCCTGGGGTGGCAGGTGGTGGTGGGATGTCAGTGGTGCAGTTCTGAGGTCTGATTCTGTAGGTGTTCAATTGCTAGGTGTGACACCCTTTTACATTTTCTTTTCTGTATGTCAAACACTAGAGCTACAATATTTGCAAGCTGAAATGCTTTTAAAGGTGAACAGCAGTTTTTAATCCTACTCATTGAGTTTAAATGAGCAGTAGCTTGAACCAGATTCCTAATCTTTCTCCTGGCATTTGCCTCTTGCTATTGTAGTGCCGCTGCTAAGTCATGCAGCCACCGCTGGTATAGAGTATATAGGCAGAGGAGTATGGCTTGCAGGAAATGATGGAAAACTAAAGTATTGAAGAGAAATAGGTGTATCTGCATCTCTTGTGCCAATAAAGGATCAAATTTTTGGATGGAGTGAGTGCAAGATGGCTACTTGCACACCAAAGTAAATTACAAGCGCAACCAGTATCTGCTGGCCTGCTGAGGTACTTCTGGCTCTCAAAAGATGTTGTACAAAACTTGGTTTCCTGTTATAGTAAAACTATGAGCAGTGACACTAATCCCTTGGATTTGGGAAGTGTCAGTGATCTCTAAGAAACATCTGGCTTTTGTACATATGCTGTGGCTCACGGACAATTGATAAAAACTCTCACAAGTGAAGCCCCATAGTAAATCTAGTATCTTGGGTGTCTGAGGAGTAACTTGGAAGCCCATGGCTGCTGTCTCACCTGTTGTGTAACTTGACAGAATCTTGCTGTGTTACAGTATTGCTTGGTCACCTCTACTCTTGTAGGTATAAAGACCTCTGAAAGCAATTGTAGAATGGTTTGGGTTGGAAGGGACCTTAAAGATCATCACATTCCAACACCCTTGCCATGGGCAGGGACACCTCCCACTGGAGCAGGTTGCTCAAAGCCCTATCCAGCCTGGCCTTGAACTCTTCCAGGGATGGGGCATCCGTAACTTCTTTGGGCAACCTGTTCTAGTGCCTCACCACCCTCACAATCAACTGACTGTACTTGGAACAATGTCTGTCTTCTGGAAAAAGATTATCAGGCTTTACTTTGTTTATATTGTCTTCCTGTGTGCCCCTTTTTCTCTGCTGGTATGAGATCTGGAGTTGTGTGATGAGCCAGGTCATGGCGCTTTCCCCTCCTTGACACCAAAGTGATAGTTGAGGAGCTTGACTGGGCTGGCTCTAGCATCTCCTACTGTGTGGTACATTTGAGCAGTACTCTTTCAATCGCAAATTATATAGGTTGTGCCACTAAACTCTGTTTTCCCCCATCTGGACAATAAATTGTGACCTTTGTGTTTCTAGTTCAGAAACGTAGTTCTATGTAGGCCCCCTGCTTTCTGAATATAATGCCTGACCATTATGAACTTATTCCATTTATGGCAGAGAACTGTTGGTGGAAGTAATGACAAGAAATAGCACAGGAGAATGGTGGGTGCTTGCAGAAGGAGCAGAATGTGACTGTAGCTGTCAGTCAAGAGCTGTCCTAGGAACAGGCTTGAATTTCTGGAAGACTGGGGATCAGTACCCCACAGTGCCAGCACAGGAGTAAGAAGTGGGAGGGCAGGGTAATAACTATAATTTTCTTCCTAGTTTCATGGATGGAAATGTGCCATATCCCTCCTTGGAAGGCATGCTGGCTGGAGATAGGGTGGACCTTCCAGTTCAGTGCTGTTGCAATGGGAGGGTAGTAGATTGTAACCTGTGGATATCTTCATAATTTTACTATGCATAAACTGGATTGCTACAGAGCAATGGGAATTCCCTCCTGCAGCTACTAGTCAGAACCTCAAATAAGAACCTTGATAAAAAGCACTGAAAATGCTCCTTCAGCTTTGCCATTCTCTCTGCAGGAGCAAGCAGCTTTGCAGACTGTGCCAAGGAGCCTGTGTTCTGCTGTGTGCTCTTACTGCAGCCCCGTTGGGAGAGTTCCATAAGGTGTGTGTCTACACATGCTTGACTAAAACTAGGGAGACTGTGTTCTTCATGGTGGGAAGAAATTAGAAAAGGATGTATAATAAAAATATTCTATGACAAATATAAAGCAGAGGGCTCCATATGAAGGAAATCTGGAACAGAAGATTGAAACTTAAGATACGTTTTCAATGACTGAATTTTTTTCTTGGTTTGAGCTTAAACATCACTCTGCATTGCAAAGATCTATGCTAATAAGTAACAACTAAGCACTGGCTTAGATTTTCTTACTGTTGGAGAGACTCATTTTAATGAAGGAATAAGTACCTGAAGGCAAGTCTTTAGAGAAGTGTCCACTGACAGGACAGATATGTTACTCTATGGCAAATAGCTTTTGGTTATGAATATGCTGTTTTGGTTGGGTGAGAGACATTCTTGCCTAAGTGGAAGCTCTGATTATATATAGATCTATACTAATTATTTCTCCTATCTAGACCTGTAATGTTAGACAGTTGAGTTTCTTGATGTGTATCAAAGAACCTGATCTGACTTGCTTTGTATTCATTATGCAGCTGTGTTGAGGAAGCAGATTAATTCTCCTGTGAAGAAATATCAGAACAGCAAGCCCTATTGTAAACAGGAAAATGCTTTA
Source organism: Pedionomus torquatus (assembly GCA_013398155.1). NCBI lineage: Eukaryota > Metazoa > Chordata > Aves > Charadriiformes > Pedionomidae > Pedionomus > Pedionomus torquatus. The sequence continues at coordinate 54,238 of VZRU01005983.1, forward strand.
GGATCCAACTTGTGTTGAAGTCTTAGAGTTGGTGTTTTAATTGCTTGAGCCTCGAAGTTGGCTATGAGTATCTCACTCATGTTAATGGCCTCTGCTGCTAATGAAAGGTTTCTGGCCACCAAAAGACTTGATGCAGGAAAAAGAAACTGTAGCTGGTGGAACACCTGCAATAACCTCTTGGACCAGTTTTCAAATTTCTAGCACTAGTCATGTGCTAAGGTAATCTTCACTGCCATCAGTGCAGAGCAGATGCTGTCTTGGCTCCTTTCATTTCCAGATGGCCTGAAGCATTTGGTAAGATGACTGTAAACCTCATTTCATGGTATAGTAGTTCTGAAATATTAATACTGCTGTTTAAATACCTTAGATGTTCTTATCCTGCCATCTCAAACTAATTGCGACATTACTATGTCAAAAAAAACCCAAACAAACAAAACCCCATTTGTCTCCTACTTGGCTGCTGAATCTCCAGTTCTTCTGGGGCTGGCACATCTGACGGTGCAGTTAAGTGTTACACAATAAACTCTGTGCTCACATTAAAAGCTAAACATGGAGGCAATACAGGTGAAACTGAAGATCATCCCTGAAGGCTACTGTGCTGACTGTCATACTTAGTCTCCTGTGTGACGGCATGGTGGCTTTCTGTCAGAGCCCCCGAGCAGCTGCCAGCAGGTCTGTGGTGCTGATGCAACATCCAGGGAGACTGTGGCACAGCAGGCCTTGAGCCAAGCTTGGTGTGCGGTGGTGGTAGTTTACTGCTCTCAAGTGAAATTCTGGCAGAGAAAGGGGTGTTCTAACTTGAGATTTGAACCATGGAGCCTACTTCCTTGTTGTGTTACCAGCTTAGCTACTGTTGCATTAGTAGGACTTTAAGCTTCCTGTGCTTGTTTGTAAGAAGCTCTTCCACTTGTGAAGTTCTTGCCCCAGTGCTGGAGGCTGCCATTGCTGTGGGTGAACTGCTTCCACACTGGAGCTTTCTGGGTAAGGTGTGAGGTCAGTGTGAGATGTTTGCTTACACAGAGAAATTACCAGGATGTGATGAATGTGATATGTAACTTTCCCTCTTCTGACTGGCTCTCATGAGCATTTAAGACTTGTGTTCAGCATCTGACATGTGAACCCTGTGAAGCTTTCTGTGTGTCGTGGCTTTACTCCTTCCTCATACCTACAGGTAGTATTCTGGTACTGAAATCCTTCTTGTGATGACTGAGAATGCAACTCTGCCCTCCTGTTTTTTGTTGTTATTTTTTGGGTTTTTTTCTTCCTTGGGAGGCATTGTAGCTGTAGGAGAGTAACCACAGGAAAGTGAAGCTAGACACACCAAAGTGTAAAGCTTGCACTCAGGGCAGTGAAAATAACCACCCACCATACAAAGGAGCTCTTTGTGTGTGACTTCATGTAGACTATCGGCAGCTCTTCAGCCTGAGACCACTCTGCTCCCTCAGGATAAAGTCTTAACTTGAAATCAGGCTCATGGCTCCTGTCTGGTTGGTTTTTTTTCATATCACAGTAGCCTCCTGACACAACTTGGACTCCTGTGGGATGCTGCAGTAGCACTATAGATAGTCTTAGCGGTATTCGAGAGCATTAGAGAAGAATCATCTGCTCATTTGGTGAAGAAAACATTGCTTTATATAGTGGGCCTGCCCACACACAAATGCTATTTCTTACAAAATTGAGGAGACAAATATGGTTGTCCTCTACAAGAATTGCTCTGAGGGAAGCTTGTTCTGCTAAGTGAAAGGCCTACATGCTGGAAGCACAGTCTCTACAGCGCGTGCAGGGATGATGGAACAAACAGAGGCTTTGGCTTAGGAGGGGATTCATTCTAGTTTGTGTGACCCACCCAGGGTAGCCTTAAGACTGGCTTGGGCCTGACTGGATGATGCTAAATGGCAGCCTGGAGTAACAGCCTTGATGGAAGGCTGGCTTGTCAAATTTTTCTCATGTTGGCTTCTCTGGGCAGTTGTGCCTCTGTCCTCAGCGCAGTGGCCAAGAAGCCTGTGTAAGCCTCCAACTGTAATGTCAAACTCTTCCTTGTCAGTCTCCCAGCTGTAGCTTGCTTGGGAGGACATGCCTGCATGTTGGGTTTTTGCCTCCTGCTGGCTTGTGGCTGAGCCAGCTGCTTTTGAAGGCCCACTGACAGGTGTTCTCATTTGGAGTGGCATGTACCTATAGCAGGGAAATGAGTGGTAGGTGTGAAATGAGAGCAAACTCAGACCTTGAGGGGAAGCACCTGTGCCTAGAGATAGGAAAATGGCACCAGTTACTATAGGAACAGAGGCTGCATCATTAAAGGTTGGCTCAGGCTTTTGTCAAGCAAAGTCTGGCAGAAATGCCTAGACCAGCTACCCACCAGTGCTGCTGGCAGATTTCTCCATGCAGGTGGAGGAAACCATACGGAAACTGGTGTGTGTAGGCAGATAACTTGCTCTGCCATGGGCAACCAGACTCCTCTCCTGGGCTTGAGCTGGAGTTTCGAGGGAGCGAATACTGTCTCTGGATGAAGGATATGAATAAATGTGAGCACAACAGTATGATAGGGTTAAGTGCAACAGAATACTCCATTCCTCACTACTTGAGTATGGACCCAGACTATGTGCTGTGGCTCTGTAAACTGGCTTGCCTTGTCCAAAGGACCTTGACTTGGAGTAGCTAAGGGGAAAGAAGCAGGCTGCCTGCACACAACACTTTTTCTGCACAAGGCATAGTCTGAATCTATTGTGACTGCCTCTGTAGGCTACATGGCAGCCCATGTCAGTCTAGAATTAAACTAGGAAAAAGTGCTGGAAAAACACTGACTTAACATAATTTTTTTCTACCCTGAGTCCTATGGCAAAGTGAAAAAAGTTAATTTCACCCTTTTCACTGTGGAAGAAGCCTGCTGCTCTGTACCACTGAGACACTTGATTGAAGCTGGAGTTGAGGGTGTGGTAACAGTAAGGGATTTCTCATGGACAAGCTTCTGATAGAAAGAATCATAGGAAATGGAAAGGAAGGTGCATAGGAATAAAGAAGATGGGGAAGTAGGACAGATGAAGTAACTTGCTTTTCTGAGATTTTTCTTGGCCACTGATTCAGTTAATGATAGTTGGAATCACATCCAGAGGGAAGTGCTGATCCTCAAATAGGGAGGAGAGGTTCCAAACACTTAGTGGGCAGATTCTGTTTCAGAGTTTCTTTTGGCTACCAGTCATCTGTTACCATTAGCTGGGTCACAGACTAGAGGAATGTGGAAAATGCTGTCCATCCCTGTTCTCTTACTTGTTTCATGACTGAGATCAATCCCTTGAATTGCATGGAGAAGCCATATTCTGCCTTCTGATGAAAAAAGGCCACTAACTTAGCTGCTATACTTAGGCTTGCTGTGATGCATGTGGAATAGTGCTTGCTCTATATTCTTGTAGAGTTCCAAAATACTGGAGGAAGAATGCTTTCTTTGGTTATACAGAGAACCTGAAATGCAAGACCAACTGATCCTTAGTAATTCTAATAATTTAGTGTTTGAGACTCCAGCAAGTTAAAACAAACCAATACAGTCCTAATGTAAAGATAACTATCTTATGTTTTACAGCCACCATGAAACTGAGTGGCCTCCTGGCTGCTCCTTGGGCTGCTGAAGCAGTGGTGTGGCTACCTCTGGTATAAAGGGGGAATGAAGCAGGAATCAAACAGATGATGAAGCATCTTCAAGTGAAAGCACCAGGTAAAGGTAGTGGTATCCTTTAATTTACTACAGGGACATATGCCTAGGAAAGGTGTCCAGATGTTCAAAAACTCTAGATCTTGCTTCTGTGTGTACCAGATATACACTAGTCTGAAGCAGATAGGATGATAATCATTTGTTGCAGCATAGAATCCCTTGAGTTGCATGAAGATAAAAGAGCCTAGTCTAGCTGGTGCATCAAAACCATTTCCCTTCCCATTTCTTTGAAGCGGATTTACATGCAGTCTACACTTCAGCTTAAACAAATAGTTGGTGGAATGAGGTGCAAATTAAGAACTAAAAAGCCAGAAGCTTTTGGGTGTAATTCCAAAGTGGAGGATATTAAATGAGTTGAAGCTTGTGGATACTGGCTAGAAAGTTTTTTTTTTTCCTGAGTCAACTTCTGATTTGGGCCTAGTTACTGTACAGAATGGTGGTATCTCGTGTTGGCTTCTCCTTGGAGTTTTTTTTTTTTTCATTTGTCTTGGTCCTGAGGTTTTAGAAGTGAGCAGGCAAGTAGTACAGAAGTCAACAAGCTGTGCGCAAAAGTAACTTTTAAAAATGTATATGTATCTGGAACGCTAGAGGATAATCCACTCTAAAACTCATATTTCTCAGTTTTAGTAGAAGCAAAATACTTCTAGATGTAGAAGTCCATAAAAGACTATGTATGAAATGAGCAGGGCATCTGAAATATTCCTGAAAAGTATGGTAGATGCAGAAATCTATCCTGCTAGAGCTTTAACTTAGGCTATTTTAAGTGCACTGCACATGTGTACAAGTCTATGGGCTTATTATTAACTTTAAGAGAATGACACTTTTGGCTTCTATACCTAGTGGCCTCAGGTTATTACAGAATATGGGCTGGAAGGGACCTCTGGAGATCTAGTCCAAACCCCCTGCCAAAGCAGGTCCTCCTAGAGCAGGTTGCACCAGAAGTTGTCAGGTGGATTTTGAATGTCTGCAGAGATCCACCTCTCTAGGCAGCCTGTTCCAGTGCTCTGCCACGCTCAAAGTGACGAAGCTCCTCCTTGTGTTTAGATGGAACTTCTTATGTACAAATTTGTGCCCATTACTTCTTGTCTTCTCACTCAGCACTGCTGAAAAAAGACTGGCCCCTTCTTCTTGGCACCTGCCCTTTAAGTATTTATAGGTGTTGATCAGGTCCACCCCCCTCAGTCTTCTCCAGACTAAAAAGACCCAAGTCCCTCAGCCTTTCAACCAAAGAGAGATGCTCCAGGCCCCTAATCATCTTTGTGGTCCTCTGATGTACCCTCTCTGATAGTTCCTTGTCCTTCTTGAACCACGGACTCCAGAACTGGACATAGTACTCCAGATGGGGCCACACCCAGGCAGAGGGGGAGGATGGCCTCCCTCAACCTGCTCACTGGTCACACTCTTCCTTATGCACCCCAGGATGCCATTGGCTTTGGCCACAAGGGCACATTGCTGGCTTATGGTCATCCTATTGCCCACCAAGGCTCCCAGGTCTTTTTCCTTAGAGCTGCTCTCCAGCAGGTCAGCCCCAACCTGTACTGGTGGTTCCCAATTCAAATAATCTAGAGGTGCTGCCCTGCAGCTCTATATGTAAAATCTGAAGTGATGGCAAAGTAGCTACTGCTTACCCTCTTCCACCATTGGGTATTACCTATACATGTATTTCAGGGTTGGCTGGTGGCCATGTTACCTGAGTGGCTCGTGGTATCTCTAAGGGGCTAAACATTGAACGAATTTGCTATGAATTTTTTATCAGGGTTGTTACCAGCATTCCTCTCATTGTCAGTGTCCATAGACTGTCTTTCCTTCTATACTATTACACAGGTACTGCCAGTATTTTTAGGAGCAGGAAGAATCATACCCTTAGGTGCAGCACTGAAAGTCAAAGCTGTCCCATATAGGCTTTAGCTTGTTAGATGCTCTGTAGAGCCAAGTGATATTCTGCATTGAGGCAGGATGTTCTTTCAGTGGCAGTGACTGGTCTTGCACTCACTTTACTGTACCCAGTTTAAGCTTGAACTGTAGAATAGGAGTAGCTGCAATTTCTACAGGTGTTTACAAAATGGACATAAACATACTTTGCTGGTGATTGGGTTTTAACCATCATTAATACTCTTTGTTTGGAAGTATGTTAGCCTAAATTTTTTTTTGGGTGCTCATCTTCAGCAACTTCCATGGAGCTGAGCATTCTCTTCACAGAGAACTCTGAAAGTACTTTATACTCCGCCTTGGTAGTGGTTTTCTTTTTCAAAATTAAGGACTCTTATATTGAGGCAGGCCTGGTGGCTCTAAAACAATCTGGATGTTACTGGCTGTAACTGTTGAAGACCTAAGTTTTCCAAGGCTGCCAGATTTTGTCCTCTCCTCACTTTCCTTGAAGTAACAAGTGAGTTGGTGATGAAAAATATTTGTATTCTGCTGGACTGGAGCTCTCACCTAAGCTACTGCTCTTAAAAGTTCAAGAGTTGTTAAAATCTAACTGCAGAGACTCCTGAACTTCAGCTTATCAGTTATGCACACCCTGAAAAATCAGGATTACATTTAAGGTGACTGATGGAGTTTTATATAACTAGTAAAGTTAAACTTCTGCCATGTTATCATTAGTATATATGCCTTTCTAAGGTGAATAGGATGGGGAGCGGGAATCAGTGTGAAACTTGGGCTGCTGTACTCTTGTCTTTGTTCTCAGTTGTCAATGATACTGTTGTTCACAATAAAAATCCTGAGATTTCAATACCTAAAAGTTCCAAACTAGCTGCATCTGGAACAGAAAGATGTTGAGAATTTCTTTACCACAAAAGAAAAAGTATTTCTTTACCTTAATCACTTTGCAGCAGTATTGGAACTGAAGCCGGCTGTTGCTCATCAACATACTACATTGTATAGTTTGCAGATTTTTATTCTGGATGTGAAAGCACCCATAGGACAAGTCACCTTAACTCATCTGCTCTGTTCTGTAGAATCTGTCAGTGCATAAACAGCTATAATGTGTAGCTATATTAGCTTTCATCCTATGGAGATGAAGCTACACTAGTTCGTGTTATGTGGTTCTTGCATGAAAGTAGCTTAAAAAAAAGTCTCAACTTCCAAACTGAGCTCTGTCTGTAGAGTTAAATTCAGAGAAACTGAGTATGTTTTTCTAAAACACTGTGGTTTTTGGTGCTGAAACTGGAACTAAGTGGGAAGAAAAAAAAATCTGCCACACTTGAGTAAACTGGAGCATTGTATGACAAGTCCATTTTGAGCCCAAAGTTCTGACTCCAATCTAGCTTGTGTAGCTGGTGAGTGTCAAAAGTAAACTAATTTTTTTCTAAGTTTCCTGCTGGAAAATTTACCTAAAAGGGTCCAAGATTTGCTTCTAGTTCTTCTGACTTGAAGACAAACTAAAAGCAAAAACTTCCCAATTGCTTCACTTTTCCCTAGAAGCCCCACAATAGATGGGAGGAAATCAATAGGAAAATCCCGTGCAATTTTTAAAGAGAAGGATTTGATTTTTAGTTGCAACTTTAAAAACCACAAGCAACACTTCTGCTGTTGAATGAATGACAGTCCCAAATGGAAAGTGTAAATTCAGCTGTCATTAGGCTTTTCTCTGTAGCAAAGAATATTGAGTTCCAAAGGCATATCTGCGGTTCCCTCCCTTCACCATGTTAAAGAAAAGGTAGGTATCTTATCACAGTAACTGTCCTTCCTGTTAAACTCAATACCATCTCATGTGTCCTGTGCGATTCTTAGCTCATCAGTGCTTTTCTTAAGAAAACTTTCACATCTGACCTTCAGTGGGAAGCCTCCACTATAACTACTTCCAAGTTAACCTGCCCACTGTTATAGAATAGTGTTTAAGAGTAGCTATAGATGAAAAGCTTCTGACTAGCTCATTCCTTATGCTGAGACTCATGTCAAACTGCTCCATGCCCTCCAAGGTGTGTGCTCTGTGTGTGTGCATCTATTCAGCAAGACAAGGACATTGGGAGGACAGTTCTGAACTTGGTATTTCTTGCTGAACCCTGCCTGAAGACTTCCTCCTCGCAAAGGTGAGTCCAACTTCAGGAATTCATGCTTTACTTTGGGAATCACCAGGGCAAGTTAACCAAGTTAAACTGCACGTATTTTCTACCTGGCATTTTTCCTTTAGTCTGTTCAGCTTTGATAAACTATTCTTAGGTGTGGAGGTGTAACCAACCTTTCAGTGCAATAATGAAGTGCAGCATGTCAGAGCAAAAGCTAAAGATGACTTTCACTTCTCTTTCCTTGTCTTCACCTTGCACGAAACCATGAAGAATAGAAGCACTTATATTCAGGAACTGCCAGAAGGCTGATGGTAGACAAGATGAGGTCACCTCAGATTAAGAGGCCAAAATAGTGTTATCTTTGTCTTGATGCTGGTTAGTATTTATTAGAAAGCAAACATAGGGATTACCACAAACAGCTGAAGCCAAGCATATCAACTCTTTACTGGATGGCGGACTGTTCGTGCCATTTCCTAAGGCAGACAATTAGGATCAAGTGAGAAAAGATAATCTTGTTAAATCTTATGCCAATGTTCAGATGGTTAGAGCCATACTTATCTAAAATTGCATTAGTGGGACTTGCTAGTGACTTTTGTTTGCTAGCAAATGCTAATGTAGAAGTACAAGACTCTTGGCATCTGTTTTGTTGTGAGGTGATTGACACCAGAGCTAGGCATTGTTTACACAAAGCATCTGAATGAAATCACTACTAGATTCAACAAGATTCTAACTGAAGACAGCATTTATAAGTGCTGACACTGACAAAGCTTGCTTGGTTAGTACCCTGTACTAAATATCAATCAAGAGTTGATGGCTCTGAATAGAGGAAACCTCTTAAAATAGGCATGGGACAGGGTTTGAAGAGAATCTTTTCCCCAAAGAGTAGAGAGTACTTTCTTCTCCCCCATTCTCTGGCTCTGTCCTTATTTTTGCTGAAAAGGCAGTTTCTGAGTTGCAATATCAACTCAACTAAAGCTCCTGTCAAACTGTTGTCTGTCTTGGAGCATTTGGCTTGGACCTCTAGGTCCCTGAAGTGAAGAGAAAGCACCACCAGGAGGTTTCCTATTACTGTCGTGTCCGGACAGACATGCCTCTGTCCTAGGTATTTTGTGGGCAGGAAGCTGATGGTACCCTGTAGCATCTTGCTTTCGGGTAATGATGGCTAGAATGTACAGCTGACTCTTGGGAATCTTCCCAGATGTATTTATTATATGGAAACATCTATGTTAAATCCAATGCTGTGTGCAGAGGCTGCTCAGCTTGAATGGTTTCAGTTGGACCTACTGGTTTCAGACAATGGGCTTGACTTTGTAGGAAGCTTATTTTTAATTGCGATTTCTCCTTGAGGAGAAGTCTTCATGGAAAGTGAATAAGACTGTAAAGTCATCCTACTTTGAGTCACTGCCATTTCAGTTTTAACAAGCACTACAAGCTACTAAAGAGGCAATTGTGGAGGGCTGAATAAATAACTGGCAAATGTCCATCTTAGTTGAAGCTTGGAATCCACTCCAATAATTGCAATATAAGCTCTTAGGCAAGAAAAGAAAAACAAAAGGCAGATGTTTCTGTATCAGTCTGAAAGGCCAACAGTTCTCCTAATAAATGGGACAGCTCTGACTTGGCGTCGTCAAAATGACAAGATTGAACTATATAACTTGTGTTTGCCTCTTCACCATTCACTCCCTTGGTTGACTTATTTGCTGGATTATTCATTTATGCCAGGGAAATCTTCCTTTCTAGGTTTCCAACTATCCTTGTATTTCTTAGCTTGCACTTATGCTACAGTTACCCCTAACAATAAGCAAGATAGCACTAAGTTGTCCACAGGACCAAGTGGCATGGGCAGCTCTTAACTGAACTATGAGGATGGTGCCCAGAATTTGTAAACTGGAAAGGTTTCTGCTTTTCTTCTTGCCAGTGTGGTTGATTGACCTTTCCTAGCTTCCAGACCCCTCCTCACTTCTGCTCTGGCATGGGTATTTCTCATGGGCTGTGATCTTTCAGAAAAAATCTGCTCCACCCTGCGTTCTCTATGGACTGCAGCTTCCTTTAGGGAATGTCCAGCTGTTCTGGTGTGGCATCCTCTCCATGGGCTGCAGAGCAATACTTGCTACGCCATAGCCTCTTCTATGGGCTACAAGGGAACTTCTGCTTTGGCATCTGGAGCACCTTTGATGTTGTTCCTGTTCTGGCTTCTCACACTTTCACCCCTGCCATGTGACATTTTACCTTCTCTTAAGGGTGTTTTCAGAGGCATTGCCAACTTGGCTGATAAGCTCACCTTAAGTCTGCAGTGGATATGCTGTGGAATCAGCTGTGTCTAGCATGAGGCAACCCCTGACTTCTCACAGAGGCCACCTCTGCACCATGCTATTATTAAAACCTTGCCATGTAAACCCAACAGAGCAGGTCCTTCACTGTTAAGTCTACAGGCTGAAGAAGCAATGCTGCCTTGGTCTGGTAAGCCTCTGGTAGAGTCAGCAATGGATGTGCATGTACTTCTGGAAGCACCACCAAGATGGAATTCACACGTCAGTCAAACTGGTTGTGCCTGAAGTGAACTGCTTCAGCCTTTTTCAAGGCATTGTTGATGTTTTACAGGAACTGTATAGGGTTTTACTGTGAAAGGTGCCAGTATACCTCAAACTTAAAAGGTGTAGACTATTATATATCTGTATATCTCATACTCCCATTGTTCTTTATTTTTTATTTTAAAGATGTAGCCTCAAATTGGCTGAGTGCTTCCAGGTTCTGTTCCCATCTGAATGCAGACTTCAGTATTGATTGTGCTGATCTGTTTTTTCCATATGAGTGCTGCTACTTCAAAGTACTGCAGTTCTGTATTGATTGTGAAGAGCTGCCTCTCAGGCACATGTGTGACTTATGGGAAGTGAGTGACTTCCATAGTGAAGAAAGAGAAAGTCTGATCATGTTACTTGAAGTTCTTTGGGGTTCTAGCTTCTGCACACTATTAGTATTTCAGATCATGGTGTACTGATGCAAATTCTCTGGCAGCGATTTGGGTGGGTGATGGGTGCTTAATCCCATAGGAATTCAATCATTGAGATGATTGTCAGGTCTGTAAGTTCTGACTCCTTGAGGAGCCTCAAAAATCTTGTCGTGGAACTGCAGGGCTGTCATAGCCAAACTCAGGGACTGGCTTTTCATCTTTCCTTTTTGGAATGGGAAGAGAACACAAAAAAATGGAAAGTGCTATTACTGGTCCTAGTATGGAAAAATTCTGGAAGATACTGTAACTCCTGACAAACTTCAACCTGGGAAACTCCTAGGAGCATCTATATAACATCTGGATCCAGTATTCTGTGTTCTTGGGTGTGGATGAGCCCCCATGTTTTGATTCACTGATGAAAGTGTTTGGCCCTTGTCAGCAAAATGCCTATTGGAGTTATGTCAGTGCCATCCAGTGATGTGTAGGATCATGATAAAACTTTACATCAACTTTAATTTGTGAGCACCTCTCCTCAAGTTTTAGCACCTGCAACTTGAACTCTGACATATTATAATGCTGGTGCTCTGTGCTTCATAATGTGAAAATACTTGAGCAGAAGCTTCAGAGAAAAACTACTGCCCAGTACTCTAGGTTGCCAGCTTAAATGTCCTGTATGTCAAAGACCAAAACTTCTCTTATCTTCTAAACTTTCTTTACTATTGCTTGAGGTTAAAACCAGCAAAAAGACAATTTAAAGACAGCAAGAAGTTAGTAATTTTGGTCACAGTCGCCAAACAGGATGGAAATAAACCTTTTTATATTTCCAGAATCTGCCAACTTCTCTAACATTTTCATATGAGGGTTTAGGACTTTAGCAAATTATTTCCCAAAACCTTGTGAATGCTATGCCACTGCAGTAATTCACAAGCACTTACTGATCTTACACTTTAAAGCAGTAATAAAACTGTACTTCCTTTCTTGCATTGTTTGCTGCCTTTTGGCAGGATTTTGTGAAAAGTACAAGCTTTAAGTGAAATAAAGCAATCCATGAAAATAATAGTCTGTCCTAGCTGAAGAAGCACCGCTGCTTGAGTTAAGATTGTTGACAATTAAGGACAATGGACAACAAGCTTAGCTGGGTACTCCTGAGCAGTTTCCAGTCTGTTTTTCAATCTATAAACAACAGCATAAACTTATGCTGCATATGTACTATTGGGCTTTGTCTCTGAATTCATGTCTGACTGTTTTCTGGTCTGCTGCTGTATGCTGAACCTGTTTTGGCCTGATGTGAGCTCCAGCCACACAACTGACAGCTTGGGCAGGACTGACAAATTTTGTCTGCCAGTTGTATGGCTGGAGCTGGATTTAGTTATTGGCCTTAGTGGTCAAGTCTTGATGAAGGACAGCTGCTGAAGGCAGTCTAGACAGCGCTAACCTAGTGGTTGAAGCACTGGCAGATCTTGGAAGCCAAGCAGCTTTCAAACAACAGGAGCTCTTATTATGGTACTGTTGTTCCTGATAGCCTGTCTTTGCTGGCTATAGAGGTGGACTATACTGAAAATGGTCTCTCTTTGTGACTGCTGACTTGTCAGTTCTAGTTAGCAGGCGATTAAGACACTTAAGTGCTTCAGCTGTTTCTTTCATGCAATGCAGTAGTGAATTGAATAAGGTTAACTTTTGAAGTAGCTTCTAAAATCACAGCAATTAAAAAAAAATAATAAAAAATACAAAAACAACCAAAAAATCCCAAACCAACCAACCAAAAAAAAAAACCCACCAAACCCCAAAACAACAAATGACTGTATCTGCTTGCAACTGTTGCCTTTTGGAGACTGGACACTTGGCTCATGTTGACAGTAGGTGCATCTTGTTTCAGAAGGCCAGCTTTTTAACTGCTCTCAAAATGCTAGATTACCAACTGTTCTCATCACCCATAATTAGACTGCTTGCACACAGCACTCAATTGGAGATACTGGTTGGTAATGGTACCCAGTATTTAGTCTTAAACAAGAGTCAGCAGTGTGACTTATGAACACAATGTGCAGTAAATCCTAGAGCTTTACTTAAGAGCCCCAGGCAAAGTGTCAGATATAATGGGACAGTGTTGAAGTTCATCATCCTATGTGGAAAAAGGACTTACAGATCCGAGTCTCTGCTATAAGTTAAATGCTAAAGATAAAACATTGCTTTCCGTTCCTATGTTGTACATTTGGGAGCTATGCTAACTTACAGTTGTGCTTCCTACCCTCTGTTCAGGATAACAACTGTGGGGTTTATTATTTTTTTGGGGGGGTTGGTTTTCCCAATAATGCATAATGCAAAGTTCTTCATGCTGTCTCCTTAGCAAAAGCAGACCTTGTGTGTACTCACCATAAGTTGTGATAGCTGAGAATAGAAGCAAATGTTAATGTCTACTAAAACATAAAAAATACAAGACCCCTACTCCACCCAAATTTGTGCTAAGAGTTACAGTGTTCTGATACGATGTTCCAGCCCAAGTATAACAGCAGTCTTACAGGCATAAGAACAAGTTACTTCCAAGGGAGTGCAAGACAAACTATTTCTTGAGCTTTTTAAAGTTAAAGTAGGCTAAGGCTTGGCATAAAACTTGCTGAATAGGGTGTATCTCAAAGCAATAATGTGAAATGAGGCAGACCATTTCAATGTGATAATAGTTAAGGATGTCACCTGAAGGCAAGTCTCTCTTCTTTTACCACTGAAAGGTTTCGTTGATGTCCTGTGTTGACAGAGCTTTTTACCTGTGCTACAACTAGTGTAGGGTATGATTGAACACCAAAATTGTCTGCGCCTGCTTTAAAAAAAAAAAAAAAAATCCGTGTTGGTATCTACAAGAACTGATCTGCTAAAAGAAAACTATACATCTCTCCAGCAGAGATCTGGGGTAACTTGTATGTCACAGCCTTGGCATTACAACTAGTTTTGTCCTTCCACTTGTCTGGAGGCTTTCCCTGCATACCTGGTATAGTGGTGGTGGGTTTAAGTGTGCTTTTGAATTCTGCAAGGATGACCACCTTTGCCAACAACTGTAGAAGACATGACCATGATGTGATAAGAGTATTGCCTGGACTTCATGGTGCTGGATGGATGATCCAGAGAATGCTCTAAAGTCACATACTTTACCATATTGCACCCCTGCTTACTGAGCTGCACAAGGGCAAGATGCAACCTCCAGAGTAATGTGGTTGTATCACACTGGTTATAACACTGCTGTGTGATGCCCTAGGCAAGCTGTTTTCAAACTGGAATTGGAGCAGCACTTAAGGTGATGTGTGGCTCCTCAGTGCCTGGTAAGTTATCTTCAGTGCACTCAGAATTTTCAAGAGGTTTTTGTGGGTGGGCTTGGCCATATGTATACCCTGGAAGGCCTTTGTCTTAATAGGGGAAGGAAACTCTGAGCCCTGAGGTATGAGCATGCTGGACTAGATTTAGTCTAGCTAGGGCACCTATTAATTTGGGCTTTTGACATCTACATTCTCTTTGCTCTTAAGTCTCGTGGCCAACCTGTGCAAGGTTCTTGATAGCTGCTTTTTATTATCCAATGTCAACCATCTAAGTACTTGCTTGAAATAGAGCAGTGGGATGATTCAGCTGAGCGCAGGGCTTCCCTGCTCATCTGTTGCTTGTTAAATCTGAATGTAGGTTTTTCAGTTGCCTTCAGTTCTCCTTGTTTAAGTTTGCAGCATGCAAAAGTGAAAATCTGTCATGGCTGTATATAAACAGTTTGTTAAAGCATTCACTCTGCAACTGTGAACAAGGGACTTGATGGGAATTAGGAAAGTGGGTCTGGAATGTGTAACAATGTTGAATTTATCCTAGAAGGGAAGAAGACAATATTGTTGCCTGCAAATAGGGCAGAGAATGCTCAGAAATCCTCTCTGCCTTCTGAATAAACAAAAAATAGAAATGAGATAGCAAAAACTTGGCCAATATAAACAGTGGTATGGCAGGGTGGGAAGATACAGGTTGACACAATGTGTAGCTTGATAAGGTGAATTTGCTGATGACAACAGTTACAATAACCATGGGATGACTTTCATGTGGTTCTAGGCTTGAGTATCTAAGTGGTGATGTGATCCCTGTGGACAGAAGACTTTCAGAAGACTTTGAGTAGAGAAAGCCAGTATCAAAGTCTCTGACTTTGCTAAAGCATAGGGCAAGGCCCATCTCTGATAGAGAGTGCTATTTCTAGAGTAAATTTCAATGCCCTCTAGTGGCTTTAACTGTACAAGGAATGGTTGGCTTATCTACAACACCAACCTGGGTTTTTTTGATCAGCAGGAAGAGGTATTTGGAGGTGTGTGTTCTGGGGACACAGCTATGTTGTAATAGTGTGAGGAACAGCAATGGAAAGCATCCAGGATATACTTTCCGTCTTGAATTATTTAAACATTGACATGATAAGAATTCTGGAAGTGAGATCTAGGGATACTTTTGCATTTTTTCAGCTGAGAATAAGCCTTCTGAGGTGGCCACTGCAGTGTCAGTATTCCCTTCTGTAAGAGCCTGAAATTTAAGAAAAGAATCAGATATTCTGATGCTAAAATAGGAAGCTAGCCAAGACAGACTTTTTGAATTGCACAGTGCAGAACTGCATCAGTAGTGTGAGGCAAAACCTGTTTTACCTCAAAGCAGTGTGCATTTTATCTGTGTGGTGTATCTACAGTGGAAGACTGTACAGGCTTGGGGACTTTGAGCAGCTGGAGATATGTATTGGCAAATCACCTACAGATGTGAGCTCTCAACAGTTAGGTTAATCTCCAAAAGTAACTGTTTAGCTTTAAATACTGTTGCCTGACACTGTTTCTTGTTCTTTTTGAGGAGTGAAACTTGGGATGTTCAGTGTTTGTGTGGCTATAGAAGGCATAAATGTGTTTGGTGGCATAATTGGCTGTCTGCACTTGCTTACTACCAAGAAGAAAAACTGGAATATGCCTTAAGGAGTTCTCAAGATCAAAACTGCTTGCAAGACTTTTGCCTTTAAATCTGATCTTTAAATTTACTGTGGCTTCTAATAATGATGTAGTACTTCAGCTTTCATTCAGTATGTTGTTAATTATAATGTTGGTGAAAGTTAATTAGATGCTTTAATTCCACTTGAATAGTCTGCTTGACCAATTATATAATTAATTGGCTGTTAGTGCCATTTGGAGGTGTATGCATTGGTGTGCAGCGTACTGATAAGGTGTATTTAGAGATGACTTTCTTGCATACTTAGTATAAAGTGCTTTGAACTGGAAACTGAGCAATTACCTCTGGAAGCAACTAATAAAAACAGTGAAAGTCAGTGTAGATTGTACTGAATGAACAAAGATTGGGTTATACATCTGGCTTTTGAAGACTTAATCTCATTTAAGTTTGCTTTTGGATTGGAGAAGCTGTTCTGTTAACTTGCTCACATTGTTTTAAGTTAGAGAACTTGTAAATAGCTTGCTCACATTGTTTTAAGTTAGAGAACTTGTAAATAGCTTCAGCAGTGAAAAATGAGCCTGAAATGCAGTAAGACTTGTCTTATCTCTTTAGATTGTGTTCTTTGAAGTGGTACTCCCTCCATGAGCTAAGGCTTTGTTCCAGGAATTGAAGACTTAGAACCATAGACGATTCTATGATTCAGGCTGGAAAAGACCCTTGGGATCATTGAGTCCCACTATCTACCCTACTCAACAAAGTTCTCCCCTACACCATATACCCCAACGTCACATTAAATGACTCTTAAACACATGTAGGGATGGTGACTTGACTACCTCCCTGGGCAGCTTATTCCAGTGTCTGACCACTCTTTCTGTGAGAATTTTTTCCTGATGTCCAGTCTAAACCTGGCCTGTTGCAGCCTGAAGCAATTCCCTCTTATGTTGCTAATCACCTGTGAGAAGAGACCAGAACCAACCTACCAATGACCTTTCAAGTACTTGTAGAGCAATGAGGTCTCCCCTTAGCCTCTTCTTCCTCAAATTAAACAGTTCCAGCTCCTTCAATTGCTCTTCGTAAGATTGTCTCCAGGCCCTTCACCAGCTTTGTTGCTGTCCTCTGCAAGTCTCTCCAGCGAGTTTCCCTAGGGTTAGGATTGCCTAATTTCACTAGGCTTAGGATCCTGAGTAACTCTTCAATGAAGTAAATCACAGGCTTGGTAAGAACTTTGTTTTAAGGGTTTATTGCCCTAAAATAATGCAGTGGATGTATAACTGCAAAAATACTTCCCTGATTCTTCTTTTTTTCAGTTCAATGGTTTGCTTACTTCAGTAGGAAGAGAATAAAGCTTCTGAACAAACTCAGTGTGGTGTCTCTTTTCCCCATCATGCCTATTGCAGCTTCATATTTCCTTGCTTTAAAGTATCTGAAGTTACCTTGCCATGTAATACTTCTGCACATGGCTAGATGTCTGAGGGGTTAAGCAGATGCTGACTGCTGCTTCAGTCTGTACAGTGTGAACTTGTCCAAATAAGAAACAGGTAAAGGTAAAAACTGGTCAGATTTCTGCTCATTTAGAAACGGAATCATTATTTAGCAAGTGATGAAATCCTTTAAGGCTCTCAGACACTGTTTTGGCAGATTAATTCAATCATTGGAGTACCAAACTCTTCAGCTTCTGGTTTTATCATGGATACTACAGTTGATTACACCTGTGTTGCTGAGTTTATCCAGTCAGTCCTGTTTGATACTGAACTTGGTGGACATTACTGTGCTGGATAGGGAGGAGCAATATTGAGATGTCAAAACAGCTGCTAAAGCTGGCATGAAACTTCTGTAGTCTCTTTGTGCAGCTGGCTTGGGTGCCTCTGCCAAAGCCTATAGCTGTTGGTCTCCCACAAAGGTATGTATGTTAGATCTGATATTTTTAACTCTGAGCTTGTCAGCACCTGAGTGGGTTTCTCTGTGAAAGGGAATGATGTTAACAGCAGTCCTACTTGATTTTCTCCTTCTGTCATAAGTATACTAAACTGGATTCTCAGTATTGTGTATATCCTACCACAAATTTGCAGAGTGGAAACAGTCCAAAGTCCTGGAAGGTTTCAGGAAAAATCTATGCAAGGTGTGAGTCATCTTGAGAATTAAATGGCATGTCAAATTGGCTACTTTTCTGGCTCTTTTCTATAAATTAAGAATCTGAAGGAGATCTTTTCTTTTTTACATGTGCTGCCTTGTTTTGGAGCACCTTACCCTTTTCCAGTTCCTAGCTAGGTGGATGAGTGGTTATTTTCTTGTTTTCAAAGGAGCTAACTTATGTTCCTAGACTTGCAGCTGAGAGAAAGTGCAAGGACTGGAATAGAAAGCAAACTCATCCTTCGCTGCCTCTCCCAATGCTTTCTAACACGTAGACCGGTTAGGTGATGGGAGGGGACAGTGCCCGAACCTCCTATGTTGTGCTAGCCTCTGAGGGCACAGGATACTCCTTTGAGATCCTAAATTGTACTTGGCTCTGCTGTAGTTGAGTTGGTGCCATGTTTACCCTTAGCTTGCCCCAAAGGTGGGGAAAGGGAAGGGAGGAATGTCAAGTATCTTCAACTTGCCACAGGATGCGATTAGGCAACTTAAGAGGATTTTCAAATCTTTCAAACATGGAATAAACATGTCACATGTGATGGAAAGCTCAAACATCTTATATGGAGAATCTAAGTCTCTCTGTCAAACTTGAAATTCAACGCTAACCTGATGTTCCTACTCCACTGTGACCTCTCTCCTTTGAGGAGGAAGGTACCAGCTGTTGTGGGAGACAGAGCAGGCCTCAGGCCAATAAAGGAATAACTTGCCCCTTTGTTACTAAGAGTCAGTATCTTACAGGTTTGGGCAAGTTACAAATGAGATGATAACTTAGTTTTATAAGAAAAACTGTGGCCTGTTACTCTTACAGTTGCACAGGTCTGAATCTCAAATTCCACTTAACTCTTGGACTTAGATTAGTATATGTGTAACTTCTTCAAAAACCCAAATAAGTCAAGTATCTCCCCAATAAGCACACTCAACTGAACCAACTAGCTTTTGTACAACCTTTTGCAGATTTCTACCCAACCTTTCCTTGACTGGTGAAAAATCACAGATAATGTGTAGAAGTACTCTGTCTTGTTCCCAGAAAAATACTCATGCAGTAATATATAAGAACAGTGGTAGGTTCTTGCTTAACCCTTCCCTATGGAACAGTATTCACTGTGCTTGTTAGGTTAAAACAGTAGCACTGCTTCTTCTTAATTTTATTCATCCGTTTCCTATGTTAGATAGCCAGGCTGCATTAACAAGCACTTCTCTGTAGTTCAAATACTGCATGTAAGTGAAGCCTGTGTTTCCCTCACAGCTGTAACTGCTCAGTGGTAAGAGGAAAGAGCTCTGAGGTATAAGGAGTTAACTGCATACTGCACCTGACTATGGTGATAGTTATTGTACTCTTCTCTTGGATGTGCTTTTTGGTGAGTGACTATGAACACGACTGGAGGCTGGAGGAGAATCACTTTCCAGGCATTAAATGCTTGGAGAGTGGCGATAGCTTGTGTTCTCTTTTATCTTTTCTACTGCCTTGTTTTGTGAACTTCAGTGAGTTTCCATCTCTAAAGCTTTTCACCTACAGTGGCATAATGCCTGCCTTACAGGTACGTGGCAGAGTCTTTTTCCTACTAAATATGCTGTAGTCCACAGATAAAAGAAGTCTTAGAAGTGCAAAAGCCTCTGAAGCTGCCCAGCATTCTTATAATATATCCCCATTAAACAGCTGTTTGGCAACGTCTAATGCAATTTCCAGTTAATGAGGGATGTTTTCAGGCCCTGCCAAGAGAACAGGTGATGTTTTAAACTGATATTTGTAATAAGTCTTCTGAATTTCACAAGAGGCAGCCAAGTATGTATCCTGTTGGATTTGATGGGATCCTGGCCATTCTTGTTCTTAAACAGGACTCCAAATTACTCTTATTCATGTGCTGCACAGCCCCTAAGAGAATCCTTGCCTTAAAGCTCAGTCAAGAGCAAAGAATGTCTGGGGTGCTTTTGTATCTGTACCGGTTTGGGAACTGCAGAGAAGAAACTCTTCCAATCACTTATGCAATCTGGTAAAACTTTGAATAAGATATGCTATAGTGTGTCCTTGCTTAAATTTAAGAGTAAGAGAGTGCTCAGTAGAAAATCTGTTCCTCCAAACAGTTTTCCTTTCCTTTTCCAGTTGTCACGCCTATGGTGAGTGCTTATCTTGTGCTTTCTAGTAAGTCTGAAAAAGGGATGAGGGAAGTAGAGGGGTGTTGGGGCCTGTTGCGTTTAGGGTGAAGGTCAGCTTGAGGTTTAAGGAACTTGATAAAGATGCTGATGTAAGTAAGCATAGTCCTTTGCCTGTAATTCAGGGAGCAAATAAGGATTTTGGACTGGAAAGGCTAGAAACACATGGTGGGAGGTGAAGGCCAGTGACTGGGAAAGAACTGGGGGAGTAGTATGGCAGTGAAGCCACTGGCGGTTAGGAAATGGAGAAGGACTTGATGGTGGGGGGAATGAGGAGGAGAGCATACCTGATGCCTAAAGCCTTGCCTGCAGGCAGTCTCACCCTGGTGCCTTGAAGCTGGCTTGCAGTCTCTGAAATAGCAATGTCTTGGGATGAAAGTGTAGATGTCCTTCCCTTTTGCTTCTGGGGTAATGGACCTGTTACTTGGAATATCATTTCTGCTGCATCAGTATACAGGAACGCTCTTTCACTCAGAGGTGCTGATTACTCAAGGGACAGGCTAATATGGTAGAGCTTGCCCTTCCCCTTGACACTATGTCCCTGCATCCCAGAGCCTCAGTGCAAAGAGGAGGCTTTCTGTGTGGCAAGAGGTTACTTGGCTATCTTGGGAGCTGGATGCAGCCTGTAGGCTACTAGCTGAAGAGTCCCGACGAGTTATCTAAGAATGTCTGAGATGGCAATAGTCTCTTGCTGTTTTCTGTAACTCTTAGTTATTTTAGGCTGCTTATTTATAGGCATAAAATGTCTGGAACAGAATTCATGCTAATTGCTGTATTGGTTTGCTTCAGAAGCGTGTGTTTGCCATGTAAGAGTTCTTATGGAGGGGGAGGGAGGTAAGAGGTAGAAGAGTGATAGTATCTGTGAGCTGCCTTGGCGCTACATGTGCTGCCCTCATGGCTTCTAAAACATCTCAGAAGGAAAGCAGCTGATTTTTGGCACTGTTTCCTCTTTATTGTAATGTGCAAGGAGCTAAATCTTGTAGAAGTCTGCGGACAAGATACTTGGACTGAAAGGCTCAAGCAGATAGAGATCATTCCTGATAAACCATATTTGGGTTTGCTAGAGATGAGAGTAATTAAAACAACCTCTGTGATGGGCATTGTTTTCAAGCCTTCATAGAGTCTTAGGAAAGATCTTCACAGTTAAATACTGTGACTTTTGCACTGTGCTTTCATTTGACCCTTCACTTTGCCATTCTGCCTGGTTTCATTTAAAGCTCTGTCAGTATCTTTCCTGATGCTCAGGTTTTTTTTGCTACAAGTTTTCTTTGCAGGTATTATGCTTTTTCCTTAAATGCTGGGTTGACTCTACTTGCTGATGTCTAGCTTCTGAAGCTAGAATACCAAGCTGGTGCTACATATCACCACCATGTAAAACAGTTTTTAAGACAGTCAAAGTAACAGGATTTCTTCCGTGTTCCTTATTTATTACTAATATCACTTCACTAAGGCTAAATAACGTACCTTTCTCAGGTGACATCACTGCCCTTCTTGACAAGGAGAACTTAAGCTTGGTAAGCTGAAGAGGCTAGTGGACTTGAGAATCCTACTTCCACTGCTTGGGACACAAATATTCTTCCAGCCCTTGAATGCTGTGCAGGCGGTTTAGCATGTGGGGAGGAAGTCTAGAGTCTAGTCAGTGAATGGTTCTGCTAATGATGACCACAAGAGTAAGTCCTCCCATGAGCAAGCTGTTGGAAGAACCTCAGTCTGATTCCGTTTAGCACTCCTGTTGCTCTGTCACTTCCTATGGGAATTACTTTCCATGCAACTACCTACTGTTTTCTGACTACTGGTTTAATTCTTTAATACCTAACTCTACAAAAATTCAAACTAACTTTTGTATTTGGATAAACATCCTTTGCATATGTGGACATTGCTTAAGGGTAATAAAAATATGTGGCTTAGTAATCAGAACATCTGTGAAGAAAGTTATTGTAGGAGCTTATAATCAATTGCATATTAGTTGTTTTGATGCAGACCTTTAGTGATGCTTGTGCAATGCAAGTGTGGTAAATATTTGTGTTGGGACAGATCATTTGTGGCTCTTGCATCCTGTTTTCCCCTTAGTGAAACTAGACTGTGTGAATAGAAAAAGCAGTGTGTTCAGGATTGGTATTGCTGCTTTTGGTGGGCTGGTCCTGATGAAAGAGGTGAGGGAAGTCTCTTGGTGGTTATGGGGAGAAGGATGAAGGTATAAGCCTAAAAGTGACAAACTTTATCAGAAAATACAATTATGCTGGGGGAATGATTATATGTAGAAAATGGAGTGAGATGCCCCAGGACAAAGTGACAAACAGGAGTCAACAACCCAGCTACAGTAAACCTGTCAGGTATGTCTGTAGTTATGTACTGTCTGCGTTAATCCGTTCTGGTACAATTGCCTTTGGGTAACTGCTTCGGTGGATGTTGATTTCCCCTTTTTTGGGAGTCCTGGCTAATAAGTACTGAGATGAAGATAAGCAGTGCCCATGTCATCTAGTTGGTAACTTGTGTGGCATCACCAGCAGCAGTAGAGCTACTCTAAACCATAACAGTTTCTGAACCATTTAGTACTATATGAGAAGCATTTTATCTGAAATTAATGTTTGTCATTTGCTGCTTCTGCTGTTAAAGATGACTTCTGATTAAGAAGAAAAAGGTGAGGAAACTCAAGATTAACTATGAAGAGTCACTTGTTTTTTTTTTTTTTCTTATGTACTTACTGTGTACCTAATGAATTTGACTAATGAATTTAGGTCAATTTCTACCTGTTGAACAATATGATCTACCCGGTAAAATGTTGTAAAGCCTAGCTACTGATTTATGCATCCTTGTATAAAAGTAGTCTCCTGATTTTGAACTAAAAGGTCTTTTAGATACTTCTCCTTGCAGGGTGAAGTTCTGGAGAAGGCACGCTGTTTCTGCCCGAGTTGACATAAGTACTGGACAAGAGCTTTTCTCTGTGTGTGTGTGGGGATTGAACCTGCTATCACTTTACAGAATCCTTCAATTTTCCTGGGAAGGCAATATAAGACAACTGTCTTCTAGCAAAAAACCTCATCTCAAAATCCACTTCTGGGGTATGAACACGGAGAATGATGAAATAAGCAAGGGATGTAAATCTGTATATTGGAGCCAAATACTGCTGTCAACCTCTTGCATACAAACTTCAGACCTTCCCTCCCTCAAACTGCGTTTGCAGGTGTTCAAAATCTGGCTCTGGTTTTCCCCAATGATACTTTCCCTCCTTTTTACCTAGAGATTAGTGATGACTAAAGTACCCTGCAAACTTTTGAAAAGTTTGTGTTGGGCTCTGCTTACAAGTGAGGAAATTCCAATGGTGGGGGGAGAGGCAAGAAAGAAGGTCCTTGGCAGAGACTTCACATCCAGTCTTGGGAATTGCAAGGAGTCTGCTGTAAGCCCTAACATACCTGTGCTCTTAGCAGCCTTTGGATATTCAGAGGGGGAGGTAGCTGAATCCAGAGATGGATTCTTTGCAGGACAACTTAGTGTTGCTTTCAGATGGCTTGCATTTTCTTGAGGATAATTTGAGATTTGCACATTTGCTTAGTGGGTTGTTTTTTGTTTGGTGTGGGGTTTTTTTTGTTTGTTTTGGTTTTCCACTGTGCTTTTATTTTAGGTAATGCTAATGCTTTCTTGGCACCAAAATGTAACTGTAATGTGGTACTTCTAAAAATCTTTGCAAGAAACTGAACTACTGCTTCACTACCTCATGGCCAACAACTATGTGATACCCAGGGACTTGTTAGCAGAGGAAACTAGGCTACATTTACCTTGCTCTGCCACTTAAAATTAATAGGAATAAAATCTGCTTTTGAGATTTAAAATTTATCATCTAGCTTGATGGCTCAAAACTGGGGCAGCATTGAACTGACTTCTCTGTAGTCTGGAGTCAAAAACCCAAAGGAATATACTGTTACTTAAGACAAAACCAGTGAAAGAGGATTTGGGATTGAAATAGTATCCTATATACAGAAATATACAGAGCTGGATTAGAGTATAATTGGGGGTTTTGAGGGTCTGGTAATACCTTCCTCTTTCGACTTGAATTCTAAATGAGAAATTGGCTAATGAAGTTGCATAGGGTTTTTAACTGCTACTGGGAAGAGAGAGACAAGGTCTAGGAAGCTGGACAAGTTGAGAATGGGAGAGGAGGAATGGAAACAGTGATGAGAGATGAGAATGAGCCAGCAGTCTGGTATGTGAATAAACCTGGGAAGAAGATGCCTGGTGTATGAGTTGGTAACAGTATTTGACTATGTAAGAAGTTATTATAATTGCTAAAAGAAAAATGTTTTTCAAAGTCTGCTATAGGAGTGGTCTTTCTGTGTGCAAGAGCTGGCAAACTTCAGCTGGGAGGAACAAAGGTGACTCTTCTTGGCTTTAATGTTTTCTTAAAGGTTTCAGTATTTTCCAAGTAGGTACTAGAAGGGAGTTGATTAAATGTGTAGGATCTCTCTGAATCTTAAGGGGATTGGAATTAAATAGGAGCAAAGAGAGTGAGCAAGAGCAAGTATATGGAGCAGACAGGAACGGCAAAATCAGGATTGACAAGGATAAACAAGCTGATTCAGACAGAATTAGGCTGGAATCTTTACTGGTGGCCACATCTTTAATTTTCAAAGGTCTGTGAAATCTTATACTTGGGCCAGGTACAGAACCACTTGTCATGCACCCACAGAAGCAATTTTAATGTGAATGTTAGCCCAATATCTTAAATGAGAACAGATATTCCCTCTTGGCTCACAGCTGACCTGAACTGATTTAGTATCTGCCTGGAATCTTATCAAACAACATAAAATGAGGATTTTTTTCCAAACTCTTCTTTTCCTATTTGTAAATAGAATTTCTTAAACTTGATTCCCTCTCCAATAATCTTTTGCCTCCTGGTATGGACCAAAAGTGCTTGTAAGAAGTAGGATAATACATGATTTGGCATGACAAAACTTTTAGGTGAAACTAAGACTTGTCAATGTTTGCTAAGATAGCTAGAGCCTGGGATAACGCTTCAGCTTGAAGACGTTGTTTTTGGTGTTTTCCTCCAGAGCAGGCTCCTCCTTGACCTGAAGCCCACTGAGAGCAGTTTTCACTGGATGCTGTTGCCACTTGTCTTGCTAATTCTTGCTAATGTTTAGATAGCACTGAGCTGCTTTTTGGAGGGTGGATACCAACCACCACATTCTAGGCCTTCATTGTTGCTATCTTTCTACATATTTCCTACACTTGAGCAGGGTGAGGAAGTGTGATTTGCTAGTGTTGTCTTGTTTAAGAAATGCTGTTATTTCTACATGGGTGGCTGCAGGTGGATGGCGAGAAGCAATTACTGATACTTCATCTCCCTTGTTTCCTGCCAGTGCATTACCCTGCCTTCTATACCCTCAAGCAGTATAGTATCACATGAGCAGTAACTAGCCTACCCTTCAGTTGTCGTGTTCAGTGATAAAGTCATGCTTTATGGACTAGATCTCTAGAGGTCCCTTCCAACTCCGACAATTCCATGATTCTGATCCTTCTTACTAGTGCTGGTTTTTTCCAGGACTCATCTTGTTATAGACGGGTGGAAGGGTGGGCAATATTATTCAGTGAGAAGAGGAGCCTTGACCACTGGGGTCAGGAAAGCAAATTCCTTCAGATGACATCAGGCCCAGTAGACTCTTAGGCTATAGGAAGTATGAGGAAAGAAAACTGCTTAACCCTGTGCAGAAACTCACTGTAATCTTCAAAACGTGATGGTGGTATGGGTACTACTTACTCTTAACAGTCCAAAGCAGTCACAACCCCCCCGTACTTAGAAGCTGGTGTCACATGCTGCTTTAAGTCTGTCGTCTAAAAATGTCAGTCTAGTCTTTGTCCACTGTGAGAAGTTTGACCAGTGAGCCTGAGTATGTGTTTGTACTGAGGCCAGGTCTGAGACCAGATGGAAAGAGATCCAGAAAATCTGAGGAATCCAGATAAAGCCACAGCTGTTTTGCCACAGCTTTCTCAATAACATGCCCTGAAAAGGAAGATGAGAGACTGCAATAATCTTGCCAATTATCTGTGTCAAAGATTTATTGTGCAAAGGTCTCATATTTGCTTATATTAAGACTGCTACCCTGTTCCCTTCAGGGAGGCAGACAGCAAAAATAGAGCAATATGTATATTAGATTTTTTTTTTAAGCTTCCACTAGAGAGACACATACAAATTACAGCATGAAGTTAGCTGAGCGCTTCCAGAACCCCAGTGAGTGCAATCAGAGGGAAGTTAACATGGGGAGTGCTTGTGGCTACTTGTATGGAAAGATGTCCTGGGCTTGACTGCTCATGTACAAAGATATGCCACTGGCTTGGTGGATTCTAACTGCAAGGGCCTTGGTGACAATAAATTTTAGCATGTTTAAGGTGGTGAAATACTGTAGAACTAGAAATGCTCTAGAACTTAATTCTGCAGAAAATAAGGAAAGCGTGTCTGTCTAGCAATGAGGAATCAGCATGAGTGTTCTGCAACTCCTCACCAATAATGTGGAAGATAGCGTGATTCCAGCTACACTGAACTTTCTGCAAGGTGAAGGTAAACATGCTAAAATAAACAGTTCTATAGTACAAAATGTTGTGAAAAAGTTGTGAACCTGAGAGAGTGAACAACCTGTCTCACTAACATCTTTCTGTTTGGATGTGGGGATTAAGTGTGTGTATAACATGATGGGAGAAAGGGAAGTGCTTTGGGAAAAGAATTTTGTGTCTTGCTGCAGAAACTCATATGAACAACCTGCAGCATCAAGATTACCTGTAAATATTTAGTCTTCTGAAGACACCCCTGTCTGTGCTTCTCTTTCTACATATTAAAAACTATAGGCCTTATAGTAACAACCCTGACAGCTTAGTGGTGCAACAAGAAAGACACTGAAGTGCTGAAGGATGTCTAAAGAGCAACAGAGCTGGTGAAGGGTCTGGAGAAAAAGTCTTGTGAGGAGCAGCTCAAGGAATTTGGATTGTTTAGCCTGGAGAAAAGGAAGCTCAGTGGAGACCTTATTACTTTCTACCAGTACCTGAAAGGAGGTTGTAGTGAGGTGGAGGTTGGTCTCTTTTCCCAAGTAACAGGACAAGAGGAAATGGCCTTAAGTTGGACCTGGAAAGGTTTAGATTGGATATTAGGAAAAAATCCTTCACTGAAAGGGCTGTCAAAGATTAGAACAGGCTCCCCAGGGAGATGGTTTAGTCAACATCCCTGAAGCTATTTAAAAGATGTGGAGATGTGGCCCTTAAGGGTATGGTTTATTGGTGGACTTAGTAGTGTTAATGATTGGACCTGATCTTAAGGGTTTCTTCCAAACGATTCTATGATTCCTTATAGATCTCAGCAGAAGGGGTTCTGCTGGGAACATCATACAAACTGTGCCTATCCCTTCAATATGGAAAATACTTCTGACCTATGTAAACATTTTCATGCTAGTGTAATTCAGCAGTAGTGATAAAATACAACATCTTGCTCCCAAGCTATTGGAAGGCATGTGAGCTGTACTTGCATAGGCTGGAAAATCTTGCACATGAACAACTTGCTAGTCATGCTGCCTTGTTTGACTAAGCATTGGCACTTACTGCAGTAGTGATGCTTAACCTGGTCTTGGTTTGTTTGTTTTTTTTTTCTTTCTTTCAAGTTCAGCAATTGGCTGCTATGTTACTGCTGCAACTTTGAAGGCGGACACAAGTAAATACTGCAAAGGATTCCTGCCTGCAGAAGTTTAGAAAATGTGTTTAATCTTTGGTGCATATGTATACAGTAACACTTTTCTCAGTGTTGTCTGTCACTGACAGTGACATGACATGGCTTTAAAGATAACCATGGTGCAGCTAACAAAGATCTTACCTTGCAGAAGCATTTTGTCTTAGAATTATCTCCAGCTTTTCTAACTCCTGAATAGTTTGGGTTGGAAGGGACCTTTAAAAGTCATCTAGTCCAACCACTCTGCAGTGAGCAGGGACACTTTCAACTAAATCAGGTTGCTCAGCCCTGTCTAGACTGACCTTGAATGTTTCTAGGGATGCAACACCCCTCTAGGGATGGGACAGCTACCCCCTCTTCCAGTGTTTCAGTACCCCTATTGTAAAACATTTCGTTCTTGTATCTAGTCTAAATCTTCCCTTTTTTAGTTTAAAGCCTTTAACCCATGTCCTATTGCAACAGGCCCTGCTAAAGTGTTGCCATCTTCCCTGTAGGCCTCCTTTACGTACAGAAAGGTTGCAATAAGGTCTTTCCAGAGCCTTCTCTTCAGGCTGAACCACCTCAGCACTCTGACCCTGTTCTCATGCATCTTGTCTTCTATGGAAAGGTTTTTATTGTGTATTTAGATAGTCGTATTACGTGACTCTTTTTGAGGAGGAAGCAGGGAGTCAAGAGTTAGTTTCATACCAGCAAAACTAGTCATATCCTGAGACTTGTGTGTACAGCAGCTTCTTCCATTTGTGATCCAGAAAGACTTCAGTAGCAGGCTACTGCCTGTGCTGTTCCACAAGCTTTGACTGCCTGACAGTCTGAGGAGGTGTTGTCCAATGCTTAATTCATACAAAGGACTAAACTCTTGGGTGGTTACCTCTACTAAACCAAGGGAAGCATTTGGTTTAAATGCAAGTAGAAAAATGAGAATTATTGTAAACGCCATAAAAATACAACACAAACAAAACAATGAAACAATAGCCCTTTCCCTTAGGGAGAAAAGTTTATTTTTTCTGACTTGACAGGAGTTTCAGTTCTGTTTTGTACATCCTTTCCTGATTCTTTCCCTCTTGCTTTAAATTTCTTGTTGGCATATTTCTTTTCTTGGTTAGCAGGACTATTTTTTTTGGTGGTTGTTCTGAATTGAAACCTTGCCTTAAACTTTGTGTATCTGTTTGGGTTACTGTAGAATCAACCAAGCTGGGTTTGGCACTTGAAGCAGGGAGTGTTAAGAAGCCAAACCGGGGATCCTTATGATGATGAAGCACCCTACTGAAGGGTGATTCTGAAGAGTTTTTACTGGCCTGATAAATCAAGAATTAAGATTCCTAAATGATGTCTTTAAATGTTATTTGACTTGTTTCAGAAGCTCAGCTTTATACTACCTGTCTGCAGATCAGACATGCAATCTTAATGAAAAGTACCTGCATGTATTGGTAGGTGGACATCACTACTGCAATGTTTTTTAGGGAGAGAAAAGTACCTCATAGCTATTATCTGAAAAGGTAATACTTCTGTTAATGAGAATATATATTCATTGTTGATAACACAACCTCTATAGTATTAAAGACACTTTCTTTTTAAAAGTGCTGGAATAATGTTAGCCATACATGTGAGAAAGCTGCAGCTTTCACAATATTGGCAACATAAGCTACTCTGTACTTAATATGTGAACATAATATCTATGAACAAGGTAAAATTCATGTCTCTTCCGCCCCCCCCCNAAGTTAACCTCCTTCATTACTCTGTATAGCTGGTGTGGCCAGAACCCAAATCTGAACATCTCTCTGGAGGTGGTAAGGTAGGCCTCTAGAAGAATACATGCCAAGATAATTATGTCCCCAGACAGAAGTAACAGTGCTTCAGAAGCTTTGACACCAAAGTGTTGATGATAATGCATATAAACTCAAACGAACTAGGGAGAAGCCCCTGGTGCAGAAGTCTTCTCCTGGAAGTTATCTTTGGTTAATCATTGTCTTTGGATCACATGGGGAAAGAATCATTAAGTGAATCCTTTAATGTTCACAGTACCTCCTTTTTTAATATCCCTCCTGTGCAATAGAATTTCAGTCTTGGCATTCAGTAAGTATACCTCTACTGATGGGTAGCCAGCCCTTAATGGGTTTTGAACTAATGAGCTCAGCTATTTCTAATATCTACTTCTTGGTTCTGTTGTTGGCAGCAGTAACAACCACCATAATGAAGGCTGGATGCCAGCTTCAATTTGAATGCCTCTTTCAGTATTTCAGAAGAATTGATTTAGAAGGACTGAAACTTGTGGAGCTGCGGAGTTTTAATGGGTGGCATTTTCCATCCTGGAAGATCTACAAGAACAAAGCATTTGTGGTCTAACAAGTGCAGTTGTATTTCCATTGGAGCTCCACTGTGAAGATACGCCTGCTAAACTTTGTAAACTATGTTTAATCATTTGTATCCTGATGTGATAATCTAACAGTAGAGCACTTCCAGGGCTGGTAGTCCTGTTCATACACCTGTTTTGTTTACAGTAAGTGTCTAATAGATATGGCTGTGGCTGAAGTAAGACACTGGTGTAGACTAGACTAGTGGAGAAAATATCTGACTTGATATAAGCTCAGTTTTACTCTGCTTAAGTAATTTGCCTTGTGTACATAATAAAGGGAACTCTTATGTAGGAGATGGTCTTCAGGGGGTTTCAAAGCCATCTTTAGTAAGACTTGATACCTACTTCTGGAAGTGGGTGGTCTCTGGCATGTACAGAAGGTTTTGTCTTATTGGAGAGAATGAATGATAGGGGGAGAAAATGCGTCTTTTATCTTACTGCCAGTTTGGGATGTTTAGAAATCTTATCAAGTGACTTGCAGACTCCACTTAATTGTAGGTGCCCTGTTCTTTAGCAGTTACACTGTGGAAGAAAAGGGTAAAGTATTTTGAGTTCTTGAGAAAAAGACAGCACGAGAAGGTGCTTAAGAGAAGGGGGTCTGGATGAGTTGATTTCAGGTGATGGATTTAAAGGAAACACCATTATAGCTATCAGGCTACTGACAAACTCAACAGAGAATGTGTACTTCATCAAATAGATTATTCACTTAAGAATGCTTCAGCAAAACTTGGTTGTAGTCGGACACGCTTGCAGTTAATTAT
Organism: Pedionomus torquatus; assembly: GCA_013398155.1. Lineage (NCBI taxonomy): Eukaryota > Metazoa > Chordata > Aves > Charadriiformes > Pedionomidae > Pedionomus > Pedionomus torquatus. The sequence goes on from VZRU01005983.1 coordinate 84,930, forward strand.
GTATATTATGTAGCAAAGACTAGTGAGAAGCTTACTGGATATTGAGACTCTTCTGCCCTTTGAAACAAGGAAGAAGTGTTATGCTGTTCATTACAACATAGTGAAATATATTACTGTAATGTTGGCAAATTCTCATTAGTAGAAATTTTGAGACAAATTCAAGGGAAGGGTTTATAGGCTCAAGAAAAGCTCTAGCAGAATTATTAGGAAGAAACTAAATATAGGTGGAGGGGAAGATTACTGTGGATTATGCAGATGGGTTTAATTAGGTAAGCTTTCATCCTCTAACTCTTCAAGAGCTTGGAACTGATAGCCTCACAGCTTGCCCATTCTGTCTGCAGTACTCCAAGGTCTTGTAAATGGGGAAGAAGCTGACCTAGCTTTACTGCATAGCCAGTCCTCTTTGAGGTAGTAAAAAGAGGAAAACAGTATAGCTCAAAGTATTTTTTCATAGCTGTTTTCTGCATGTTGCTAAACTTCCCACATGAGTACCACAGAAATCTACAAATCCTGACTGACTTCTAGTGGTTTATACAGTGGAGGGGAAGATACTGTGCACTTAGTCTCTTCCACAGTTCAAGAGAATGGGGCCAAGAGGGTTTGTTCCACATCATGAAGAATGCCCACAATGGTTTAAAGCAGACAACATGGCATTTGTGTAAGGACAGGGATCACTCTTCCCAGAAATCTTGCTTGAGATACTGCCTTGTGTTAAAGTACACACCTGACGTTACTTCAAGCCTTTTGCTTTCCTGAGAGCTTCTTTTGAGGAAAACATATCCTGTTACAATGGAATAGCTGACTTCTCACTTCTAGTGACAGCATGAAGTTGTAATCCTGCTACATTTGCTAGGGGAGAAAAACAGCTTCAACTATCATTATGACAAACTGAAGTAGGGGATACTGTTACTCAAAGGAGACTAAGTTGTCATAAGTTATACAGAAGGATGTTTTGAGTTTTTCTGAGTTATGGTGAATAAGCAGAAGACTCCCTAATCCAGAAAGACTGGATCAGGTTATTAAACAATACTGTTTACTAAAGTCAGGGATCCACCTTTAATGTCAATGGAAGTTTTGCCATTGGTTTGTGGGTTTTTTGTTGGTTTTTTTTTTCAGGTGTTTTTTTTTGGGCAGGAAGTTCACTGCCTGGCTGAGCATCTGGATTGTCTGTCTGGTTCAACATGTATAGTAGCAAAACTAAAGAGAAATAATAGTCAAAGTTAAACATGTCTTCTCTTGTCAATGTGTTTGACAAATTTAATCTCAAGTTTGTTCTAGGCTTGCATGTCATCTTTGCAAGAATCTGAGTATGAGAGTGAGCTTTGACAGAAGCTGAAATAATGTTATTTCAAATAAATTAAATCAGTCTTTGTCTTAATATAGCAATAATAATACAAGTTGTATGTTAGAAATGTGAGACTTGAGCTGAAATTTCTATTTTGTGTTTTAGAGTTTTGGTTTCCTCTTCTGTTCAGTTGATTGATATACTGATCTGTGGTACAACTTCTGCTTAAAATTGCTTATAAAATTGAAGTTACTTTTCAGGATGGTGATACAGGCATGTGAATAAAAATTTTGCAGAAGGGATCACTTCAAAGTCTGAAACCATCATCTTGTTCTTGATGTCTCTTGGATTTTCCTTCCCCCAAGTGAACTGTATTTAAGCACTACACCTCCAAAGCAAAAAAAGATTCAGTTTTATAAGATCAATCCCTGTGTGCAATCGCATTTTCCTGTTCTGTTAAAAATAAAATTAAATAATATACCTCAGTAGAGCTTCTCTGGGATGAAGTTAAATTCTAAGAGTTTTTCCTGAACCATTTGTCATAAGTAGGCTCTTCAAATGTGCTGTTAGGCAACTTCTTTGGATCTAGTGCTTCATCTTCTGAAAGTAGAGCACAGCTGCTGTATCATGTTTATCATCAGTTTGTGAAGAAAACCAAAGAGTTACTTCTTAGCTAGAAATCTAGCAGATGAACCACAATACATAAGCACTCCCTTTACCCTAAACAAAGACTGAGGGAGGATGATGGGGGGTGGAGGAGGGAGGGAGAGAGAATCACTGTAGAAAAATGAAGTTTATATCCTTTAAGTGCAGAAAATGGTCTTGAATTCAACTCATACAAATACAACTAGCGTTTGCCTGCTTTGTGACGTGATTCTTTATGTTTGCCCAGCCTTCACCATCCTTGAGAACAGGCCCATGTGCTTTGAACCCATTCTTGTTTGCACAGCTTGGGGCCTGGGGTTGAATTGTAAGTGGTGCTTTAACTCAGGTTAGACTCTTCACTTGGCAGGTGGGATGACTCAATGAATAAAAGTATTACAATATCCTTCTTGCAAGTCCCTCCTATCTGGGGAAAGTGCTGTGCCCTTGTAAAATTTGTTGAGAAAGCCTTAAGTTTTGGTATAAAACTGTAGGATGCTAGAAAACACACAAGGACTGGAACTTGTTAAGATGCAGGACTTGGAGAAACTTTGGTTTATAGCCACATATTCTTAAACACAAAGTTGTCCACATGCAAGTGAAATAAAAACTTGTGAGTATTTCCAAAAAGGGACTATTAAAATAAATCAATCTCTTGCTCCTCTTACCCCAGAACACAGGACAGACTTCCCGGAAAGTGTGCTTCGAAAGCCTTCTTCCACTATGTTAGTTCTGAGGCTGTATGAACATTTTCAGGAGAGAACAGTTGACACTGGTCAACTGTTGAGAGTTTTGGTGGTTCTGACTGGTTGGTATCTTTCTGTTCGTGGAAGACTGTAAGTCCCCAGACAGTCCCATCTCTGCCAAAGTTTGTAAGACTGTCAGATTTCCTCTTTGTATTTCTAGAAGCTGAGCATTTTGGGTCTCTGGCTTAGAGCAGGATCTCTGACATTCTTGAGGCCTGCTAGGCTTCTGGTTCCATGGCAGGAAACTTGGCTGAAGTCCCAAACCTGTGGCTGAAGCTGAGGTCCTTGCACCCTGTAGGCAACCTGCCATGAAGCTGAGAGTCTAGTCATGATTAAAACTGGAACTTAGCTCCAGCTCTGTCTCCAGTATGGCTGGTTGCACCAGTTTGGAGTTTGAATCCAAGGTATAAAAGGTTAAAACTAGGAAATGTGAATAATGCTTTCCACCAGCAAGAAAAATGTCCAGAAGTTTATAGCCTCCTCTAATGTATAAAATAGTATAGTTTTCCTGGGGAAGGACTCCCTTGTTAAGACAGGCCAATCTGAGTGGTTAGACAAATGGGTGAGTGATCTGAACCATATGAACATACCTGGACTGATCACTCTTTCCAAGGGTGTATTGTAAGGGTCTTCAAACATTAAATCCGCCAAAACAGGAGTAAGGCATTGCACATGCTGTTTTCTTGTCTCTCTACTCAGTTTTGGTAGGCAGCAGCCTGCAGTACTAACGGGAAGTGAAGCTGCAAAGCAGCAGAGGCTCCTCCATTTCCATTTGTAGTGGGCTCTTGTCTTGTAGCTTTGCTTCTTAATAGACTTCTTCTTTCTCACATTCATGTCACTTGTGGCCCTTGCTCCCTTTTTTCCCCACAAAGCCTTGCTAAAGCATGTTACTCTGGTACTGCAATGGCCATTTCTTGTTACCCCCATCACAAAGAGCTGTGCTGTTCTGTTTGTGCTTATAATGTACCCAGATGGTGAATAGAATGAGTGACCACCAAGCTCATTTTCACTTGTGGGGTCAGACCTTTCTCTGCTAAAGAACACAAGTGTTCCCAGCTGCTGTGCAGCTGCAGGGAGTCTGCTTTCCTTCACAGGCATTAAAAAGCCTTTAATCAGTGTTTGTTGTTTGTCAGCAGTGGTGTTGAGGTGTGGAGAAAAAGAACAGATATGCTTTGTTGGCAAAGTTAACTTCATTCTGACCTCTTATCTTTCCTTTTTCTTTTCAAGTTTGAAGAAGCAGAAAGTAGTTTGGGAAGTGGTTTCTGCAAGCACCTGTGTAAATGTATTTGCTAAAGGAGGGAGTTTATGTCCTTATACAGATACAGCATTTGACATAAAAAGATGCTCTGAGAGCTGCATTGAACTGGAAGCTCTTTAGGGCAGGTATTCAAACTGACTGGCATAGGAGCTGTGCAGGCTCTCTTAACACAAACAAATGCTATGAAAAAACAAATGTTGTTGTCTAATACTAGTGCCACTTATGCTTATTTTAGTATTGAAGCTATATTTAAGAGATACTATTTGCAACATGGTCAATTCTAATCTTTTTCTGGAAAAGATTATTCCTGCTAGGTTGCATTATTATTTTTTTTTTAATTTTATTTTTTTTTATTGTGTTTTGTATTTGGTGGTGTTCTTGTTCTAGTTTTGTGTTTAATACTACTTCTGTTATGGAGGAAAAGGGAGAAGAGAAAAGGACTGGTAAGCCATCCCTGGTATCGTTTGTTTTGGATGCTGAAGCAAAGGGGAACATGGGTATCAAAAAGAAGCTTTAAGAAATCTTAGGGCTAAAATAATTTTCCCTCTTTTTTTTTTTTTTTGTTTTGTTTTTGTTTTTGTTTTGTTTTGTTTCTTTGTTTTCCTAGATGAAGCTTGGAAAACTTCTAGCACTGTACATATTTTTGCAGGACTAGCTTTTTCCTGAGTCCAGATCTGTTGACATTGTGTGTCTCTGTGTACAGCACCAAGCACAGCTCTCCGTGGATTGATTCTGTTGTTTGCAAAGCCCGTTTGTGCAGGCATTCTGAGGCTGTTAGGATCACAAGCTTTGATTTGTGCTTCAGGGGTCATGATGGGACATTCGGTGTTTAAGGTGGGATACTTTATCTTGCTATGCTTCTCCTGGTTTAAAGGGACCAGAGAATGATGTTACTGCCTTGACTGTGTCTGGGTAGGGTTGGTAGCCAGGCATCAGGGCAACATGTGCACATAGCTCCAGCCCTGACCAGGAGTATCTCAGGGCTCAGCATCATCTCCTGCAGTGACCACAGTGCTCTCTTGGAGCAGGGCTGTGGTCCTTGGAATAGCAGCTCTTGCTTACTTCAGTTGGGAATAAAGAACTGGGAATGAGTAACTTATGAATTGTAGTCCTAGCTGTTAAAAGGATAAATCTGTGTGCATTCCCCATGAGCAGACATGTTTTGGTGTTCATCCACTGTTTTTCTTTAAGTGGCTGAGGCCGCTTACAAAGGAGGGCAGTTGTAGTGCTCTTGAACTGGCAAAACACTAGAAAGAAAACTCTTTGCTGGGCAGGAAGAGATGGATGCTCAGAACAGCAAGTATGTTAAATGTCTCTGGAGGATTGCTTCTGTAGGATGAATCTTTACCAGCTAGAAGTGGGGCAAAGAGCCACCATTGTACTAGCTGAAAGCTGGAAGGGCTGCCGAGCAAAGACAAGGGCTCTGAGCTACAGTGGAACAAGTGTCCTGCTGTAGGGGGGAGTTTTTGAAACCCTTCAGCAACATCTCTAGGACATCCAGCCTTTCTGGCATGTTGTTTGATCACATGGGGAGAACCCTGATCAGGCAGGTATGATCTTGGATCCTTCTGGTAATTAATGCAGACTTTTACAATTATAATCTAGCTGAACAAAACAAGCACCATCTTGTGCAACTATATAAACCATAACCTTTTTTGGCAAGGCAGGTCTGGCATCTTCAGTGTCTGGAAAGCACCTAACATGCTGTGTGGGCTCTATGCTGTAATCCAAATTACCAATGCTAAAAAGGCTTTGATTTATTATTTTTTTTTAAACATGGTTCTTGGCTTAATTTGGGTAGGCAAGAACTTCACAGACTGCATTAGGATGCTCGGCATGTTTCCTCAGGCCCTCATAATTAATCAATGCTGAGCTGTTCCTCCCAATCCCTCTGTGAGGAAGCACCAGAGCAAAGCTGTTCTGTAACCTCAGGTTCAGCTCATTTGTGTCAGCCCTGAGAAGAACTTCTTATTCTTCACAGATACCCATTCTGGGAGGCTGGTCTTTCCTGGCCTGCAAGGCCCCTTGATACTGTTTTGGTACAGACTGCAGAAGGCTTAGGGGAGTTTTCATGATGCAAGCTGAGTTTTCAGTAAGTTTGTAATATGACTTAATGCTGAGAACCAGTATTCTATCTTTTCTGGTGCCCCTTTGGATAACTCTGATCCGAGGAACTTGGCTTTTCACACAACGGATTTGCAAAAGGTTTCATGCCAGTAGTTCAAGCCCCCAAAGTTGTGATAAATGGCAGATGCATGCATTCTTCCTAAACCAGAATGTCTTCTGTGTTTAACGGAATATTTAATCACTCTATGTGCACCATACTGTGCTATCAGGCAGCTCTGCTTTTAAAGTCTGTTTATACAGACAGCTGAAAAGCCATGTGAGTCTTCCAGGGTCTCTGACATCACATGCTGGGAGGAAGCTACAGCACCTTCAGTCTACTGCTTTTTGCTCTATGTTTATAGTCACTGGTGATCTTTGCACCTTGGGGGCTACAGAAAGACATTACTGTAGCCAGAGCAACTCTAAGCTAAATTGTGATAGTTCAACCTCTGACAAGAATTAGGAAAAAATCTGGTCCAGCTTTACAGTGTTTTTACAGTCTAGTCCAGATCTCCATAAACCATTTAAAATTGCCTTCAGGTTTAAATTTTCCTATTTCCCATTTGGAACAGGTGTTGCCAGGTTATAGAAAGTGTTGCAGAAAAGGAACAAAAACATTTTAAAAACTCTGTGCTGTTACAAATTTTGGCAAGTATCTGACATGAGATTTTTTTTTTTAAACAAAGTTTGCCCCACCCAGATTAAAACAAGTGCAGACCTTGCTTACTTTTCCCAGCTGTCATGTTTAAATAGGGTTTTTAGTAATGCATGAGTCTTCAAAAGATCTAACAGTACAGAGCTGATATGTTTTTCTATGAAAATATTCAACTTCTCAATTGCTTTTAATCTAATTTAATTGGGAAGAAAAAGGGGGTGAAGACTTTTTTTTAAATGTCAAAAAACAAATTTCAGAGATGCATGTTCTTCGAGTGGTTAAAAACCAACCCAAACTAGGCTTCAGGCAATATTTTTTCGACAGCTTTAACCTCAAAGCACAGAGCAGACAGCTTTGTAGGCAACTGTAACACCAAGGTGATTATGGCAATGACTCACACTTCCCTGTAAGGCATCCAGTTATCGACACACTTGGGGAGTCATGACTTCGTGCATGCAGGCAGGGTGTCAGTCTGTGCCCACTTGCCAGCCAGCTCTCAACTGCTGAGCTCATTCATAACCACTTTGACAGTGAACTGGGATATTGGTGTATTAGAGAGCAACTCTGGTCGCACCAGGATTGCAAGAGGTTTAAGAGATGGGAACTTGGGAAGGGGAAGTCCAAGGCATGTCTAACTTACTTTTTCTTCACTCTGTCTTCAATGCAGTGGTTTCAGGAGTCACCTGAAATCTTATCTGTGAGTAGGGTAATAGTTAAAGGTCTGACTGACTAATCACTAAGTGGGGTAATATGGGAAGTGAAAAGGGCTGCTACTATCATGTCCTGGGAAAACTCTTTTCTACGGTTATGGAATGAGGACTGGCAGTTGGAGTACTCAAGCCGTATAAACTTGGGAAAGAGACCTGGGTATCTCTATAGGCAGCTCAGAGTACAGCTGAGGGTACAACAGTAAGCTATTGCCAAATGTTGGGATTTGCAGGGAACAGGGGGACAGAAAATGGACACTCATTAATGTGCATTGTGTATTTCTCCTCTAAAAGATAAGGCAGAAGCCAAGCTGTCTTCAAAGAAAGGAAACAGCAGTGATCGTGGTACGGATGAAACCTGGACAAGGAATTGGGAGACTGGGGTTGTTTGCATTGAGAGATGGACAAGAAAGAAGTACCAGTTTTATACAAAACAGGTGGCATTCACGCTGAATTCTTAGGAAGAAATATTCAGAAAGATGATAACTTCAAACTTCTGAAAGGATGTAGCTTTTCACATAGTGTGCAATTAGATTGTGGGATGCATAGAACACAATTAGAATGCAGTTGCCAGGTGGGCAGGATGTCAACAGGAAAGAACAGAAGGTGGCTTTGGGAGTGTGCATGTATGCTGTTGCAGGTGGCATCCATAGATGACATAAGTAGTGTTTTAAAAAACCAAAAAACTGATAATATAAAGCAGGCCACATCCATGGTTCAACGGCTAAGGCCAATTTTGATAGGTTGTTTGGGTTCCTCCATCCTTGTTAAGTTTCTTGCACTTCTGACTAAAATCGTCTAGTACAAATACTGCTTGCAGCAGGGCCCTGGGCAAGCTGGGCTTTTGTGACTCAGTATTGCCCTTCCTGTGTGGGTTGTGTTTGGCTTTGCCTCACCTCTGAAAACCCAAGATGTGCAGAGTGAGTAATGTTTCCGTTCTATTAAATAAAATGGAATGGCAAAGACCCTTAATTTTTTTTTTTTTAAAAGATGTATGTGTTTCATTTTAAGTTCCCTTCAGGCAAAGTCAGCTTTGGTAGGCAGCTTAAACTGCATTATAGACCATATTGCTATTAGACCATATTGCTATTGTCATAAAAACAAAATACATGGTTCTGTGCTTTGGGATACCAAACAAACCCTTTTTTTTTTTTTTTTTGTTTTTTCCCTCCCTCCCTACTTTTTTCACTTCCTTCAGTTTTTAATTAGCGACCGTGACAGAGACCCTCAGTGTAACCTGCATTGCTCCAGGTCCCAGTCCAAACCGCTCTGTGCCTCTGACAGCAGAACGTACGAATCAATGTGTGACTACCAGCGAGCCAAATGCCGGGAGTCAAGTCTGAGCGTGACACATCGTGGCCGATGCAAAGGTAGGTGGATTTCAAATGCCTTTGAGGGGAGGAATAGAAGACCTACCTTATAAAAAACTGATTTCTTAGATCCTTGAGTCTAGTACCATGCTCTGTAAATCTGAAATGGTGCATTCATGTGAGCATGGGTGGCTGAGTCTGGATTTAGGTGGCAGGAGTAGGAACTGACTGAATTATCAATGAAAGAAGGCAGAAGAGCCACACATCACTGAAAAAGGGACAAAATGCGTGTCTGCAGAGCAGGTTGAACTGGCCCTATGGAAATGCAAAATCATGTCCTAAAAGAAGAGATCTTCCTTGCTACCTGTGCCAGTGAGGAACTGAGATACCCTTGAGTGATAGGAATGTGGAGTGGAGCAGAACGTGTGTTGCACATTGGATGTCCAGTGCCTTTTCAGACACACACAGCCTTTCTGTGCTGAGCTAATTTAGAAGACAGAATGCATGCAAGGCTTCATGTGGCTTCTTTTTCGCCTGTTTGCTGCTACACATGTACTTAAAAGTGAGAATATTGTTTCTCTTTCAGTTCAGCTCTTCTTCAGCATAGTGAAGTTGTGACTTTTTAAAAAGGAATATTGGTGTTTTGTCACACAAGTGGTTTGCTTCATCAGTGAAGTGAAAAATTGAGTGCATTTTCTGAGAGCACACTTGACTCGGAGGGCAGATGGCACAGATGTTTTTAGCAATTGGTTAAAGTGACAGGAGAAGCTCATTAAAATCCCTGTGGAAGGTTAAGCATATGTTTAAGCATGACTTTCGTTTATGAAGGCTTTTTTACTCTTATAAAAGTGTATCTTTGTCAGAATTACTTGTTCTAAAATGCAATTCCCTTTCCAATGTATTGACAAGCTTTATAGTTGAAGTGAATTACGAATGTGACCTCAAATGTTGCTCTTTTCTCATTGGAAAAAAGCTTACTTGCACGATTTGTTATTTTCTTTCACCACTGCTGTGTTGCTATGTGGCAGCTTCTCTCCTGTAGCATAGAAAAGGGCCTTTGAATCATCCTGCCTTCTGAGTACTGGAAACCCAGAAGTTTTCTTCCCAGGGCCCCAGAACTGGTTGGACTGTTCTTGCAAGTGATGCATTTGAGTATCACCATACGAAGCAGTATGGTGGCAGTCCTGCTTTTGCTTTCATTATTTGAGCAGAGTGGCTTAGATAAGCAACTCCATGGCTGATATTGGCATATAAACTGGCACTGTTCAGTCACTTAAAACATGGAATCTGAAATGTGATACATTTGTATGCAAGAGTCACTGTTTCTGGAAATGGAGAAAATGTTGATTGTCAAACTACACAGCCTACTCTATATCATGATTGCAAAGAGTCCTAAAGAAGTAACTGAAGACTTATTTTGTCTTAAACACAGTTAAAGTGTACTTTCCTTTCTGCTCTCTCAGATGCAACTGAAATGTTTAGCTGAAACTACTCATGTTCCCCTTTCTTCCTCTTACCCTGTGATACTATGCAGTACTTAATAACTTGGATGGGTTTGACAACTGCAAGTCTTGCTTTTAACTTGCTAATACTCCTATGAATCCCAGGGAAGTAGGAATATTCTTTTAACTGTCACATTCAAATTTAACCTTGCTGGCAATTTACATGTGTGCTGCTATTGACAGGTATTTTGTTTTTCTAGTTACATAAGGAATATGACCTGTAGCTGTGCATACAGCTCACTGTTCTTGGTGAACACACGCAGTTGGGAGGCAGGTGTTCCTAACTACAGGTAGCTGGCCAGGTCTGTATCATGTACTTGCACAAAGGAAGCTATCACTAGCAGTGCTCCAGCACCTTCTACTGCTGCAGTAGGGCACCAGGTTTACCCTGAACAGTCTTTATTCCTGCTGCGTGAGGAATGCTCTAGAGGGGAACTCCCATAGACCTGGAAGGGATCCCATGGGCCATCGAGCCCAGTCACGTGCAGTTGTGATAGATACCATATTCAAGACTTATCCTTATATAGTGAGTGATTTTAACTTGTGCTTCCTTCAATGAGGAGTGGTGTGGGGGTGAAGAACAGGTATCTAAAATAACGAAAAGAGGAAGTATATTGTGGACAGCAATATAGTTCTGCATCTTAGACTACCATTTCCAATTTCATATGGTGATGACTTGAACTGTCCTAGTGCTGAGGTGAGCAGAATGGCTTCCATAGTGAGGATAGAATTTGCTTGATTTAGCTTAGCTCCCTGTTCTCTCTCAGGAAGCTAAGGACCTTTAAAGGTGAAATCTTGCCAGCCCTTTGGGAACTATAACTCTTATTCAGTTCTCACTCCTTGATAGCTTCCTCACGTGCTTTTCAATGAAATTCCTTCAGTGCTAAATTATCTGAACTCTCTCCGAACCCTCACTCACACATCACAAAGGTTTAAAAGTCAGGAGTAACTTAAAATGATTGAACTATGGCATCCATGACAAATGGAGTCTCATCGAGATTTAAGAGAACAGTTCCAGATGGCATAGCTGTGTGTAAACTACATAACCAAGCACTCCTACCTGGATCTTTTGTCAGCAAGCATCTTAAGATTTAATGTCGAATAAGAGTTCTGCCTCAAAACTCCACAGGCATGAAGGAGAAATACTTGTTAAATGAGATTATGCAGTGATTGTTAGGGTATATTGTATATCCATGGCTTAAAACACATTTAAGTTGTATGTTAACTAGTTAGTTTCTAGGAATGTGATTGACATATGAAATAATGAAAAAAACCAAGGCAGGTTGGGAGTGTTCTAAAAACTTCCCTTTAGATTTATAATGGTTAGTTTTAAAAGACTGCTGATATAGAGCTTATTCTTAAGTCACAAGTCACTATGTGACTTGGATGTGACTAGGATGAACCTATCTGTAAGTTACTGGTGGGAATTGTAACAAGGGTCTTCAGACCATTTCCTGGAACAACTGGATGAACACAGCTTGTGGCTAATGTGCTGGAAAGGAAAGTGTCCTTTTGACTAGTAATGGGTTGTTTGAACAGCCTCCTTTACTTGCTGTTCTCATTGGACAGGAGATGATATTTGAAATCACTGATATATGTATCTATATATTTATTTATTTAGTCCACTTGCTAAATCCATGTGATTTGTCTTTGAACTTTCTTATTCCTAGTCAAGGGAGAATTAAATGGATCACTCCTTGGCAGCAGTTAGTCAATAAAATCTGAAAAGTGGAAATTTAGGCATGTTTTTAGCTATGCTCCAAATAAGTTAGGGAACTCTTGAGTAGAAATGGTATGTAGATGTCAAAGAAGGAGCAAAGCATGTATGCATGAAAGGAAAGAAATTGGAGATTGCAGGTGTAGGACTTGTCAGAAATTAAGTGGAAAACAAAGGGGAGAGTGGAGAATGATAGCTGGTGAGACAGATGGCCATGTTTTTGTAGTGTGCTTGGGTTCCATTTTTGCTGGTTTTCTGCAAAGACACAGATCATTGGCTGGAATAAATAGGTATGAATCTGCTGACTTCAGTGTAGCTGGGCTGCATTATAGCTGTGGGGACCTAGACTGTATGTGAGACAGGAATTAGAAATAGTTCAAAAGCTGCTTGCATCAATTTTTGCCCTTTGAGCTTTTGATAAAAACAAAGCAGAGCTTAAAAGCTAGATTTTTGTGGTTGCATCATATAGGTTCACTGCTAGTGTTATGTGGAACCTTGGAGATGTTTTACTTTGTGCTATTGCGATAGATTGGGTCTTTGTACTATGATGTGTGGTGTCAAAACTGCCTCTGCCTGTTGATAGCGGATGCTGGAATTCTTGGGGCCTATTCAGGAGTGCAGTGTGTATATTATGAGGGACATGGTGGTCTCATTTGAATAAACTGTTCATGGATAAGAACAACGCTGGTAACTGGCCAACTTCATTGCAAAATCCAAAATTATGTGCACCTGCGTTCAGCAGATTAGGCTACAGATGTCAAAAACATCACTTGTACTTCACAATCTTGTAGTTGCCAGCTACCAACTTGAGAATAAATGTCTTCAAACTTATGACAGATTTACTGCAGCTCAGAAAGCTGCTTTCTAAAGGAAATTCAGTCAAATTATTAAACAGCTCTACTTTTAAAAAAGTTATCCTGTTTCGGTTTTTCACCTTATGTCTGGACAGTGAAGCTGGAATGCATTAATGCCATTCTGTTTTATAAGCTTGGTGTTTGATACTCCAGAGAACGTTTTTAAGAGGGAAGTAAAAGTGCTGAAACACTTGGGTAAAAAAAATCAAAATGTAGAATAGGGTATATGAATCTACATCATAACATCAGACTTTAGTAAAATTTGTCATGCATCTTATTTGGGGTGAGCTATTTGGCTGCTACTTTTTAACACTTGGCATTTATGTAATATTTTACATTTTCTAATTAACAAATCAAAAATAGTAAGGTGAAGTCATCCAACGGAAATCACATGTTGATGCAAACATTTTAAAAATACCAGCCTGTGGAGTGAGGAAGAGGAGGATTGACAGTCCTTTTAAAAACATACTAGTAAATGTTGATATTAAAGGCACTGTTTTTACTGGAAGTGAACTGTGCAATGGCAGACCAAAAAGACGGTGGTATGCACACACACCTCTCCAGCCAGCATGGTGTATAGGTGGTTGTTCCAAGTCAAGGCTGTAAAAGGACTGGCATGACCTTTGGAAGTCAATGAGGGAGGATGATGGTAGATGTAACTGGGGCTGAGTGTTCATGAGCAGGAGAAAAATTGTCTCCCTTCTCTGTACTTCAGCAGCAATTTGTGAAGAGACATCACTTGAGTCAAGGGTTGAATTGCAAAAGAGTGCTGCAAGAATGGTGAGCTCTTAAATGTTGTGTAGTAGTAATGCTATGCTACATAGTGTGGTCTGCTGGGTGGTGATAGAGAGTATAATCTATAAAGGCTGGTTAAAATTGCCAGGAAGGACATAGTCACCTTAGCAGTAACATGTTTATAATCTCCATATAGTAGGGGCTTGGTTGTGTGCACACATCTGCTCATTAGACAATTTAGACAAAGATTGGAGTTAGTCTCCCTTCTGCCTGGGCTCCTAATGTATTTGTACTACAGGGCATACTACAAACTGTTTGTTCCTACCAGCTATGTAGCTAAGCATGTAGTTGCAGTCATGTAGCTGTGACTATGCCAGCCCTGAAGGAAATGTCGTGTAGAAATGCTTTATGCTTCTGTTTTATGTTCAGGAGAGACACCAGATGTGCCTTTCTGCAGTCCTGTATCCACAGATGAAGAGACTAGAAAACATACTTTCATTTGTAAAACTGATTGTCATGTGAGAAATTGGCAACTTTTTTTTTTTTCCCTTGTATGTGCAGCTCTACATAATCTGTGCTGATTTTTTTGCTAGTTACTTGTTTCCTGTGAAGCAGAACTTCAAGGTGGTTTTGAAGTCAGACAGCTAGCTATAAAACAGAAGGTACAGCCATACTGTCTGGTTTTGTAATAATGTCCTGTGTCATGCCAAGCAAGATTAGACTCTTAAGCTTGAACAGGAGATCTGCAGGTGGTAGTTAGGTGTTCCAGTTAACAACATTGCCAGGGCTTCCTTTGCGGCTGAAAGAATGAGTGTGTATTGGAAGGGTCAGTACTGCTGGCAGGACTGTCCTCCAGTGGAGGTGTGCAAACAAGTTCTGATCATCTGGTCGCTTTGGCAAGCAGAGAGGGGAAAAAGGAAATTCCAGCTTAGGGGCTATATCATGGCTTATTAGAAAAAAAACCCACATACTGGTTTTCTAAATTCAGTGTAAATTTTTATTCAAGAAAGTATTTTCATTCTGAGTAACAATCTTGCTCTTTATATAAGCTCATAATAGGTCCACCTGAGATCAGAGCTCCACGTGCTAAGGATATTGTGCAAGTGCCCCACAAACAAATTACAGTCCAAAGATGAGAGTGACACAGGATCAGAAGGGACACAAACGTGACTGACTTAGAGGCACTCAGTGGCTCAGTGGCAGAGCTCGTGGTCAGATGTAGGCGCTCGTGCTTTGAACCCAGTACCTGGGCTGCTGATGTCTGTGCTGAATACTGTTGCTGTGAATAATGACTTTTTCCAAAGTGATGGGTTTGATTTCCATAATTTCAGAAGACTTGTGAAATCTTTTTTGGAGTAATTGATAAATTTAAAATGAAAATGTGTTGGCAAACCAGAAACAGTCTCTTGACTCAGCAGTTCTGTAAGTAAAGTACTCAACTTGAAAGCATTGGTCTGTGTCTTTATCCAAACTATTTACTGCTTTGTCATTAGTTTCTGCATCTAGATATGCTTAGATGAAAATCACTTCTATTGCCATGCAATGTGAATTCAGTTGATCTGAGAACCCCGACTGGTTTTCTAGGTATTAGCAGTGGTGTTAGTGATTCTATTGTTGTAGTTTATGTGACCTGTGATGCAGAATATGGGATCTTCAGAGATCCAGTGGAATTCTTTTGTTAACCAGTGTGGTTTCCATGTCTGGTAGAATGGAGACTCAAACTTGCTCACTCTCTATGGTGCTTCTGTGGGATTCTGATGATTAGATTTTGCAGTTTCTGCACTCAAAATCCTTCAGTCAGTGGATTCATGGGAAAAGAAAGAAGGTGCTATGCTAGTCCCTGTCTCAGAGTCCCATGGAAACAGATGTTTGCTGTTTTCCTTCTCTTTCTAGACTGAATAGCAGTACTGTTAGACTTCATGTATTTAAATGTAAACACCAATCAATCTGTATCTATCTCTGCAGGGCAGAACTCTCCTCTTTGACCCATCAGTCATCATTGTTAGGCTTATCTGGATCTATGCTCTGTAACAGTGAGATAGACTTGGAAGGGGTTAAGGTCATGTTATATGGTGCCCTCATCTGAAATAAGTGTAGAGCTGAGGTCTTAACCCCTTTAAGCTCTGCTTGTAGAGCAATGCTTTTTCTTGGCAACAAAGTGAGTAACTGATAGGAGAAAACATAATGCACACCTGGTTGTAAGCCTTGGGAGTAGAGGTAGAAGCTGGGTTTCAGGAAAGCACAAGCAGTGGCACATCTATCTTATCTGAACCATAAAAAGATGGAAGTACAGATGGGTGGCTGGTTATTTTAGCATCCTACTGGGAGGAAAAAGCTTTTCTTTGGCTTACTTCTGGATCTGAATTACTCGGCTTATGCTCAGTCATCCAGTTTCAGGCTATTAATATTAACACAGCTCCCTCTGGGAAGGCCTTTCACTGCATGGACATTATGTTCCAGCACTTGTTAGAAGAAGCTTTCAGAACCCATGGATGACATAAAAACTATTATCTAGAAGATTGGGCAGCTCTTCATTAACTGATTTGTAGTTTGATTATCTAGATTCATAGTTGTCTTTGGGATAAGGAGTACTAACTCCATAGCTGCTTTGTTAATGGTCCTTGGTGTCTTACATCTGTTTGGATTCCTGCCCTGAGCTGTGTGGTGTATCTGGTAGCTTTTGAAGAGGCCAAATGGTGTTTGCAATCTGACTGGGTTTTGCTTTTCTCTCTGTAGATGCTGGACAAAGCAAGTGCCGATTAGAGAGAGCTCAAGCACTGGAACAGGCAAAGAAGCCCCAGGAAGCAGTCTTCATCCCAGAATGCAACGAGGATGGATCATTCACACAGGTAAAGCTTCTGTTGGCTTCCTTCAGCCAGGATTCCAGTAGGAAATTCACTGTTAAGGTATGAGCCAAGTGATGATAGCAGCACGGATGCTCTTACTTGGTTACTCCAGTGAAATCGGTGAAAACTGAGGACTTGTTTAAAAACTGGAAGCTTTGATTCAGTCATCATACCTTAAGAGACATATGTAATGACATCCACCTCTAATGTAGCACAGAAACAACTGAAATCAATCTCTAGCATAGCACAGAAGCAAAAACAAATTGCAGGGGATGTAATTTTTTCCTTGAAGATGACCTGCAAAGAGAGCTGAGGTTCACAGATCAGGGTAGACCAAGCTTATTCTGCTGTTACCCGTGCTTCGCCTATCCCAGAAAACAAACAAACAAACAAACAAACAAAAAAAACCCCACATAAATAGCGGTGGTCTATTGAGCCTCTTCCTCCTGCAGCATACTTGTTTGTGACAGACTCCTGTTTCCTGTTCTATGCCCCGTTGTGGTTTGGGGGTTTGGCAGAGAGGTAATAAGACTGCTTTGTTTGGGTTTCCGATTATCCCCTGTTTACTTGCTAGAACTAAATGATGTGCTGGGATTGCAGACTGTTTCATAATGCTGCTTCTCTTGAGAAGCAATTATCTCAGGCAGGGGTAGCAGAGGAGGCTTATGGGTATGTTGGCATCTGATATTTGTGAAAAATAGTTCATCCTGGCCACTGAGCATCCTTCAGAAACAGTTGAATGGGAGAGGTCCTGTAGAATTCCAGAGAAGTTGAAGTAGTTATGGCAGAAAGAAAGTCCTAATGAAGGAGATTGAGAGGAAGAGTAGTTTGCCAAGGCAGGGTCGAAATGAACAGTGATGTTTGGTTCTGTAACCGGTAACATACTGAGTACTGTCTCAGTGCTAACTGAACTGGCTCTTAAAAATGGTTCCTGTTGCCTTACCTGTTGCCTAATAGGTAAGAAGGGTATGCTCTCTGTTCAGTTTGGCACACATCTCAAAAGCCAAAATCCTGCAACACTGATGACCTCTACTCTGTGAACTTTAAGTAAATCACACAATTAGCTTCCCTATATCTAGCACTGCTCTAGAGATGTGCTTCAGAAATTTTAGGATTTTTTAGTTACTGTTTGCAACATCTTTTGAAAGTAAAAAGAAATGTCCAAAATATGATCAATATTGTCTTCAAAAAGGTAAGACAAAAAGCTTTGGGGCTGGTTCAAACACTTTTTGCTGCCTAGGGGAAGAAGACAGGAAAGGTGTGTTTTGGTTTTGGTGTTTTTTTTTGTTTTTTTTTTTTTTTTGGTTTTTTTTTTTATGTTTGTTTGTTTTGGGCTTTTTTTTGGTGATAACTCACAAAAATTTTTATTCTCTTTCTCAGCCTTACCCTCCCATTGTGATGTGTGGGAGTGTTTTTGTTCTGTTTTGCAATGGTGAAGTGGGAAGAGTTTTATCTATCCTGCCAACTTTGCATACTTCTTCAGAGCAGTATCATATTTGTGTTCGGTGTGAACCATTTTTGGAAGGTGGGGGTAAGAGAGAAGGTGGCTGCAGTTTCTTTCAGTTTAGCTATGAAGTCTGGTTTTGTGTAGAGCTGCTCAGGTTATGTTGGCACTGGACTGGGAGTACTTATAAAACATAGCACAGTGGGCCAACTAAGTTTTCCATGTTAAATTTTATGGCTCAAAAAAAAAAAGGAAGGAAGGAAAGCTGATTTTCCAGTGTCTCTGTCAGCTGTCCATCAACCTCTTCAAGTACAGTAGGGTGCAGGTGACATTTTTATTCTAATATGCTGGATGCAGAGTGCAGTTGATAAAGCTTTGTTTCACAGTTTTATTTGGAAGGTTGGTACCAGTGTCTAGATCACAGAGCAGTTACTGGGTCTCTTTTCTGCACATTCCCTGACGAACATGTGCTGCCAGAGGACCAGCATGAAACTACTACAAAAATTGTGTGTTTTCAGCTTGCAGCCAAGTGATATTTTACATTCTTCTTCTTTTCAGTCCTATCTGTGGACAATAAAATGCTTTTGTTTTACCTGGTGTGAAGAGAGAAGTCTCTGAACCCTTTGTAGCTGGAATTTACCAAAATTCATATCATTCCTTGGATTGTAAAAATACCTGTGTTCCACATAGCTCAGGAACTAGCTTCATCATTTACATTGCAGCATTTAAGGTCATTCTCTCTGCATAAGATGTGAATAGAGAACAATGTCCGAGGAAGCTAGCTGGTTTCAACCTGCATTTGAGACAAATATTTCCTTTAGCTTCTGGTCCAAATTAATTAAACTTTGTTTGTTGTTGGTTGGTGGTTTGTTTTTTTTTTTTTTGTTT
>VZRU01005983.1:103761-144085 GCA_013398155.1 Pedionomus torquatus
TTTTGTTTTTTTTTAAAGCATGCATAAAAATCAGAGTTTTGCTGAACAGTTTAAACAGTTTTTGCTTCCAGCAGATCATTAATAGACTTTTTCTAGTGGAGGTGGCTTGGATACTGCATCTCTTGGGCGGAGAATTAAGGCCCCTAGGTTCTGCTCTGAAGGGAATCTGTGAAGGGCAGTTCTTGAAGTCCCTGAAGCCTTGCTGAAGTCAGGACTGAACTGTTATTAGATTATTCTGGTTCAGTCCCCAGAGAGCTGCTCCATGCAAACTCTAAAATCTCAGCTGGGAAGTCCAGAACAGAGCAGCATCTCTCAACAAATTTTCTAGGAGAAATACCCACCATACTCTTCAACTTCAAATCCTCAACCAAGCTAGAATCTAAGCAGATGCATATATGCTGCAAGTCATATGTTGACTTGTTTAGGGAAACTTTTTTAACAACTTCCTACCTTTCTTCCTTGTGACTGTTATTGGATAAATGTTTTGGGTAGTAGAGGAAATCTGATCAGAAACAAAGATGCATGCATGATTTTGTGTAGTAAATGTCTTCATTATTATAACATTCAATTATAGATGTGGATGACTTGCTTTCAGGTCTTGGGCTGAGCCTCTTCTCTGTAGGTTTTCAGGCTCACATCACTGTCCTTGCCATCAATCTTCAAAAGACCTGGGATTTTGTCTAATTAATTGTTGGACATTCTTGGAAGTTTTGCAGGAGTGACAAACACAAATAGTGCAGATTTGGAAGCTGCATTTGGTAGTGGTAAGTCTGTGTTCACAGAAATTGCTCAGTTTTAACTGGATTGTACTGTTGCTTTTGTGCTTTATTGTGGTCCTCTTAATTAGAAGCTAAATTTCAATCACTATGGATGAACACGAAAAGCAGCATGAAATGAGGCTATTCCTCTGAAAGCAGCTCAAGGTGACCTCTCCAGTTTCTGGGAATTGCATGCAGTACAAAATCGTGTGAATCTGGGATCAGATTCACTGCAAAATGGATAGGGCTGTAGAGTGGTGAAGAGCACACAACTACTCTGCTGTTCTGTGACCAGCAATATGTGCTGCATGGGGTGGTGGCTGCAGAGATGAGACCATATTCACCTTACCTCCTCCTGCTTCCCTGCAGAGGAACTGGCTCTGAGGACCACCAGTCAGATGTGGTAACAAGGTTGAAAGAGATGAGGGCATGAAGGCAAAGATCTTGGCTTGCATTTAAGCCCTGCACTAGAGAGACATCCCATGTGTCTTATCTTTTCTTGTTGTCTGTAAAACTAGACCAAAAAGAAGTGTTGCCATTGATTCTACTACTTGGATGGCCAGTTTTTCTGGGCATGGCTAGTTACAGTGGGTTTTGTGTACAGCATGGAGAGGAGCAGGCACCTGTCAATTCACTGTTTTTCATAACTGTTTCTGTGCATCATGTCTGCTGCTTCCCTTATTCTGGGAGTTTGTGTATTGCAACGATCTTATCAAATCCCTTTTTAGTATTGCTTACACATAAAAATGTGGCATGGTTTTGTAGCATGGAAGAGGTAGTGGGATTTCAGGCATGATGAGATCACTGTAAATGAGCACAGACCTGACGAATTGCTCCGGAATTGCTGTTTCTTTCTATTTTGGTCTGTGTGGGGAATATGACTTCCTATAACAAAAACTTTCTGCACTTAGCCCACAGTAATATGAGCACACAGATAAAATTTGAGTTATTCACAGCATAAGAATGTTTGTTTGATATGAGTAATTTGATTAATTGTATAACTGAGGTCAGGTAGTGTTGTGCAAAATTGGACATGACTAAAACTAGTTTCTTTTCTGAAGACTTGGTCCCTCCTTTTTGCTTTATTTTTGCATACGTGCCATTCCCTTTCCATGCTGCACTTAACCTGCTGTGATCTGTTCTTCATAAACAACAGGTTCTATTGGGTAATCTGCACGCTTTCTTTTGCTGCCTAGTGCTGTTTGGCTTGTTGCCATGGGCTGAGGGAGACTTGCGTTCTTCATAGTTTTTCCCCAAGCATTTTTTTAGAAAAGGTTGCTGAGGCTTTAAACGGATCAGTTTCAGACAGATTAATATGATCATGAATAATGCTAACCCTGCTTTGGGGGTTTAACCTTGTGGGGCTTTTTGTGGTGTCTTACTATTTGCTGCCACCTTCCACTGTCTAGTGGTGGTTTCTTTTCCTTCTTTTCCACTTGTCTGCAAGCAAGTGGCTGAGAGCAGATCTTCTTGGAGAGTTTATTTGGCTTTAGGGCTCTCAAAACTGCAGCTGCTGGTGCAGTTATGATGCATCACCAAAACTTCTCTTAAAGCAAGTGCATCAGTTAAAACTGTCATCTCATGATGGGATCAGCAAGTGGGCTGACTTTGTCAGAGCAGTTTTCTGTTATCAGATAGCTTCCAGAGCGCTCCCACATCTGGTAATACAAGGATCTTTGGAAAGGAGTGATCTATATTATGGTCCATAGCAATAGCTTCCAAATTGTAGTGCCTGTACGAAGTAACTGCTTTCTCTAAGTCCACAAACAGACTCCTTTTTAAAGAAGTGGGGAACCCTCTCTTTCAGCCTTCAGTGTGACCTTCTGATCCCAGTCTGTTCCTCTGCAGTGGCTGGTGTAGCATGATGCTGGGCAGAATTACGAACTCATTCCTTAATGCAGGTCAGTGCTGCGGGGCACTGTGTAGACACGTCCTGCATTCCCTGGATGTTATTGTTCCATTATTCAGTGCTCATACTCTAGCAATACTAAGCTCTTAAGGACTTAACCTCTCATTTCAAAAGGAAAGAACACAGTCTGTCTTGCTAGATTAAAGAAACTCTTTCTTCATAAAGAATCCAGCCTTTAATTATTAGATGGTTCAAGGTTTTGTGGTTATTTTTTACTTTTTTTATTTTTATTAAAAGACGTCCCTTCTATTAAAACCTGTAGTTTGAGCTCTCTCAATACTGCTGTGCAGATTTGTCTGCTACTTATGCACTTGCTTTCTTCCTGCAGCTCTTACTGTGTTTCTCTTTTGTGTATTGAGCTAAAGATAACCCATAGATGGGTAAGGAGGTAGCAACTTTAGTTAAATGTTGTATTTCTGCAAATAAATACCAGTCAAGAGCAAAGGAATAGATTTAGATTCCTAAAGCAGAAGTGGACATCCTTAAAATGAGAATGTAAGATCATTCTTCACTTTAAAGGGTAACATTGTGTTGGGAGCAGAATGCCTCTCCTGGAGATCCCTCTCCTGAGCTAAAACTGGTATCCATGCTAGATTGTGTGGGGAATGCCCTTGAACATGGATAAGAGTCTTTTGCCACAAGTCAGTTCTTTCCCTGGTTATATGAATAGTGGCATTCCTGTGGAACAAACATTTCTTGAATGGTGCATCGATTTGAGGGAGGTGGCTGCTGCAAAAAACCCTGGTGGGAATATTTGTCCATGCAACATCATTTGGGAAGAATTAAATGAGCAGGGAACAAAAGAAGTGACAAGATTAAAGAATTGGTCTGTATCACTGTGGCTTCTGGTCTCTGGATCAGACTAGGTGACCTATGAGCTTGGAGCAGAGTTAGCTGTTTTTATGGTGTAAGGATCACCTGGGTGCAAGCCAGAGTTTAGAGCCTTGCCTTGTGCTATGGCATTCAAAAACTGGATGTATGTTTTCTTCTTCCATAGAAGAATTGCTTTGAATGTAGAAGGAGTATTTGTCTTCTCTTCTCATCTCTGCCTGCTGTTATGGAAAAAAAAACCCATGAAGTGTTTGTCCTATCTGTGATGGGATAGGAATCAGTTATTGAACTCTTCATCTGAACAGCAGTGAAAGGCTAGTCTCAGTGCTGCTCTTCTGTGCTCAGCCCAGTGCTTGTCCAGGGCACTCTCAAGCCTCTTACAGCAAACTTCTGCTTTCTATAAATCCATAAGGACTGATTTCAGCCATCTCAGAATTACTCTTTGCCCCTGTTTTCTGCCTCTAAATGTGCTTGCAACTTCTCTCCCATTTCCAGTGTATCTTTTGGCAACAACACTTTGATCCTCCTTTGTGAAGTGACTGTAGAAGGATGCTGCTACTTGCTTGATGAGAAGCTTTGGGCTGTTTGGGAATCTGATTCTGGCATTGCCAGTGAGATACTGAAGAAATGCTCAGGAAACTAAGAGGCAGAGTTATCTGCCAATGACTACACTGTTAAAGTTTTCATATTGTAATGAACTTGATAAGAGAAGGTGTTTATTCATGTGGCCACTAGCTAGTATGTTAGCTGCTGTTTGATTTCATACACTGTGGTGGCAGGGGACAATAGAGGAGATGCTGTAAGGGTGGCAGAGCAATGTTGTTGGTTTTTTTCCCCCCTTATGCTTTTCATCCTTCAGTTGAGACACAGTTGTGATGGCATCTCTCTCACCTCTGAAAAACAGGAATAGTGTCTTTTATAGTCAGGGATTCAGGTGCTTTAAACTGTAGTTTAATAGGTGTTGTGTTTTGGGTTTTTTTAAGCATAGCTGTTAATGAGGAATCTGTTGGAAGGCCTCAAATAACTTGCAGGTTTTATTTCTCTGATTCCCTATTATATAACTTAAAATATTCAGCTGTTGGACAGGTGTATGTTAAACTGAGATGTCAAATTTCATAATGTGCCTTTCCAGCAGCAATGAGTGTCCTGTAGCTGCAGGTTGGTTTGCAATCAAGTTTATTCTCTATAAAACTGACAATGTGCTTTCTTTGACACAATGCTTAGCTTTAGACTGAAAACCAAAAGAAGTCAAACTCTTCTTCTAACATGTATTTTGGTAGAGCACAAATTATCTCAGTAACTGAAGAATAGATCTGTGCAGTAAACAAGTGTCACTTTAACTGTTACTCTTCCAATAAGTATCTAAAAATCTTGCTACCATGGGAGTAGGATTAGAATGAAGTTGAATTTCAGGTAGAAGATTTAAATGGGATTTAGAAACAAAACCTCAAAGCTAAGATCATTGGAAACTCATTGGAAAAATACAGTGCTTAGAAATGGTACAGGATTGGCTATTGTCTTTATGTTTTTTCAATGACATATTAGTGTTATATAACTGATGAAAAGCGTACCTTTTTAATTTTCCCCTCATCCTTTAACCTGCAAACTCCAGACTGTAGGCCATCATTTTTATGACACCTAAATATGCTGAGATATGGTCAAAGGTATTAAGGTAAAAATTAGCGTCTCTCAATGTGAAGATATTTGGGAAAGTGAACTATAATGATTTTTTTTTTTTTTTTTAGGTTTCTGAAGTATGTGTTCTTCTTGAGTAGTTGTCTGGTGTTTAGGATAAGGGCTGAGGTTTCATTACTACTATTATCTGTAGTAGGGCTGTCCTTTGGTGCTGCAGTAAAACATGTGGTTGCTGTGAAAGTGCTGTTAATCTGAGATTTCTTTCTTTTTTTTTAACTAATGGAAGCAAGGGTCATGGAGTGCCAGTCCAAGGAAGACCAGCTTTCATTAGTTTAGTTATTTATACTTCACTTTTATGAATGTGATGTTCTTGGCTTGCATAAATGGCTCTGTGTAATTGGTAGCTCTCCATTTAGATGAGTTGCTTAACATACTCTTCATTAATGTGCTTATCCTAAATTTATGTCAATATGTTTAATTTTGGGCTCCTCTGCCATATACTTTGTTTTCTGAAGGCTTGGCTAAAGGACTATTGAAGTCATTAATACTTGAATCTTTTAAATGCTGGATACACTGGAGTTTTTCTGTAATATAACACGGAATTGTCTTGTTCTACAATTTCAAGACCCTGTCCTGGAATTTGGCTTCATCTCTGGATAAAATTTTTATTAATTAATGCTCAGATGCAAAGACAGCTTCTTGTGATCTTGGAAATGCAATAAGTTGTGATCAACAAAGATAGACAGTAAATGCTGAAACCCAAGCAGTTCCATCACCCTCATTTTGAATGTGCAATTGATGCAATTGATTAGACTAAGTGATAACAGAAACTTTTCAGCTTGATTATTGCTAATTATACTCATAGTGCTTTTGAGTAATTTGCAATCAATTTTGTGATATATTGAGGGAATGAGAATGAGTGTATACAGATAGAAGTGACAGTGACTTTGTTAACATGGATACATGAGATTATTGTTGATTTTAGCTGTTAAAAGTGAATTTGCTTGAGGCAAAATGATTGATTTGCACTTTAGTAAAACACAAAATAAACACATGGTACTGTGTTGTAATTGTTCTTAGATCACGTTTTATGTGATACTTAAAGCCTCTTATAAAAGCCTGTCGTTAAGTCTCTGAACAAACTCTCCTACCTGAGGGAACTGGAGCCAGCTGTCAGCAAGGAGCAATGTCTGGTTTAGCTCTGAAGAATCCCCAATAAAGGGAATGATACAAATGTCTCATCACTCTTCTCTCCTGTGTGGAAAGGACTGGAATGGGAAATCCGCTTCCATGAACTTGTTTGGAAACAGAGAAAATGGACAGAATTCAATTTACAAGTAAAATAAAAGGCAGTTTCTGAAGTTACTTCATTTCGTGGCTTTTTTTTTTTCAGAAATGTATTGAAGGAGCCATCTCTACAGTAATGTAGTCATTTCTGTACCATTTCAAGATGTGCAAGTACTGGTGTGCACAGTCATCCACAACTGAAAGTCTGTTTGCTAGAAAGAATTTTGGAACCTGTTAGTATTTACACAGATGTCTGTATGATGATCTTTTACTTTTGTTGCAAGAGAAGGAATTTAATCCAAATGCTGTCCAATCTATGAAAAATGAGGCAAAGGCTGTAATTATATTCCTTAAGCTTGTTAAAACTTTAGTGTCACTGAACTAATATCTGTATACACATTACTAAGACCAGTCTGCTAGATGGGGATTTATCTACTCTTACTTCAGAGGTCCTAGTCATTCTGGTGTCCTTCTGTGGTGAAGGAAGGAACTGAGTAATTCTATATGTTCAGCTTAGAAACAACACTGTAAAGTTAAGCAAGATGAATCTAATGCAGTGTATTTTTTGGCTCATTAGAGCCTTCATCAAATGTTACTAAGTCTTTGTCAATACAAACATGTTGGGTCTTGCTTCTACTTCTAGGTTGACATAGTAACAGGATAGAGCTTCAATCTCTCTGGAGAATGTTTGTTAACATAACAAGTCAGTGTTGCATTTTTTCAGCCACGTTTACTGGACAAAATGGTCCTGAAACACCCACAGGTGCTGTTCTGAAGCAGTGGCTATGGAATTGGGCCAGGGTGGCCTTTATGTGTGCCAGCTGAGATGCAGTGGAACAACTATTTAATGATAAATAGTAAAATGGGATTTAGCAAAGTTTGGAATGAGCTGAGACACAACTGCTACATCCCCTAACTGGAGCATTCTAGGCTGTTTCCTTGTACCATCTTTTGCCTCCTGAATTGAGCTAAAGGAGTTAGAGCAAGAGCAAAAACCTTTCTTTGGGGAGGGAAGTAAGGGGAGGAAGAAAAGATAATGGTATCAAAGATGCTCTTTTGTGTGACTTCTTTACTCTGAAACATGTTTCTGATGTGCCTGGGTTGGACTTCCACTAGGATGCTGGATTATAATAAAAGTGGTGAGTGATAAGAGTGAGAAATGAAATGCCTGCTCTTTGTTTTATTAAACAGGTGCAGTGCCATACCTACACTGGATACTGCTGGTGTGTGACACCTGATGGCAAGCCTATTAGCGGCTCTTCTGTACAGAACAAAACTCCTGTATGTTCAGGTACTGTGGGAGTGGCTTCGACAAATACTTACTTGATAAGCAAAGGAGGTTGGGGAGAATGTGTCCTGTTCAGAGCACTTAATTTTTTCAGGTTACTTGGCTAGTTTACCTAATTTAACACTGCGGTTGAGCTTGGATCTCGCTGTGTGCTTGCCAGCATTTGGAAGCTGCAAAGGAGCTTGGACAGTGACCTGTCCACCCTGCAGTAAAGGGTACAGATGCGCCTGCAAAACTCACTGAGAAAGACCGCTAAGGCCTATGGTAGCAGAGGCCTGAGTCACAATGTTGCTGTGTACACCAAAACCAAATGGGATAACTTTTTTCCATGAGCTGTGTTTTAAAGAAGTGGTTCTTAGGCTGTACTTAAGGGATACATGGAGTCATTTTGCTTGTAGAGTGACTTAAAAGTTTGGTAAGTTGGTTTTGTGAGAAACTGGTAGTTGTTGACTTCTAGCCCCCAAATCTGAAATCCTGCTATTTTAATGGGTTTAGGTCTTCTGATCTGGATTGCGCAGTTCTGGAATCCCTATATTTGTGTTATGGGGCTGGATAGCACTAGGCTCACAACAGGGGGGTCCAGAGATGAGTTTATTAAGTGACATGCTTCTGGGCTCTCATCCTGACACTGCTCTATCCACCCTATGGCTTACAGGGCCTAAATCCATCATTTTCTGTACTTAAAACACAGTGATGTTGTTTTTCTCCCAGCCATTCAATGTGGCAGCCTATGACTCAATCTGCATGAGGTTGGGCTCTAGATTTTAATGTGACCCTGCGGTGTTTCCCCTTTAGATGTGATCAAACTTTTTTTTTTTGTTTTTTTTTTTTTTTTTAAGTTTGTTGTTGTTGTTGTCTTTTTTATTTTTTTTCCTCCTCATGTTATTCAGTGTCCTGAATGGCTGTAGGCTGTTTTGTGGTAATAAGCCAGTACAGTGACTTGCATGAGGGCTGTGTGGGAGAACTGTCAGGGAACCAGTGAGTCAATGTAGCTTTAGGGAATGCTTAGAGTTTCACAGGTACGTGAGAACAAAGTAAGATTAATATCCTGGTTTTGTATAAGGTGAAATGCTACAGTAATTTGGCTTAAACCTTAAAATATTATTTTCTTCTGTAATTCCCAGTATATGGTTTTGGTAGGGCATGTTTTATAGTTTTTTCTGGTCTGTTCATTTAGTCTTGAGTTGTGTATAAAATTGTGTTACTAGGAAAGTAAAGGCATGGTGTATTGTAGGACACACAAATGTTATGGATGTTATGGCTGTGATGACTATTACTGGTTACGTGCTTCCTACTTGTAATTCAGCAGTAGATCTGTGATAAACAGATCTGCAAGTGAAAGTGGCTGGGAAATAGATTTTTACATTTAGAGTTTTTCTCTTGGGCCTATCAGAGCTGCCTCCTTTGGAGCTGACTTTTTGATCCATGTTTCTTGAAGAATCAGTAATCACTGGAACTGTTTAGTAATGGAGCATGGAAGAATTAGTTTCTTGGAAATAAAGCTACTCAAAAAAAAAACCCAAAACCAACTTGTCATAAACTTTTATACAATTTAGTAATGCATTTGGTCAAAAAGCTTTTATTATCAGTTCAAGTTTTAGTGGAAAGCTGTGTGATGAAGCACTAAAGCAAACTGCAGAAACAAACGTAGAATCGTATATATTATGTGAAAATCTAAGTTATATTAAAACTCCCAAGATGTGTTCTATTCAAGTACATGCTTGAGCTTATTCAGTGTCCTTTTTCAAACAGCTGGGGATGTTCAGGGGTTGGTTGAAATCCATTTTCTGCAAATTGTCCCACTTAATCCCTTTCCTCTAGAATACTGCCCCTTGCATCCCCTGCGCACTCTCACCACCTGTTTCTGATTTGTTCTTCCTGACATTTGCAAACAAAATCAGTGACTCTTATTGATCTTTCCTTCTCGCCCCTGGATTTATTCCAGGTTTTTTACTAGCATACTGTTCTGTTGAGCTCTTTCAAATCCAGTTACTAAAGATTTCTTCTTTACCCTCATCTGGATTTAACGTCTTAATGGGTAAAACTTCCTTATGTTATCCCAGTTGGTTGAAGCCACAGGCTTTCTGAATCCCAAACTGAGCTGTTGGCAAGTAAAACAGACATTTTGTGGGCTGAGGTATTGACTGTTAATGTTACATTACATGTTCTGTGTGATTATGCATCATCTAAATAGGTGTCTTTTTTTTTTTTTCCTCCTTCCCTTTAGGTTCTGTAACTGATAAACCATCAAACCAGGGTAATTCAGGAAGGAAAGGTGAGTGGAGTCCTGTGCTATGGCAACTTGTTTTGTAATAGTAGCTGCCCAGCCAAGTCCTTTGAGATAATTCAGAACCTAGTTCCTAACCAGCTTATGTGCCTTTAGACCTCCTTCAGGAGGAGGAATAAGATGACAGTCTGTTTGTGCACCACCCTGTGGAGTAGAAAATGGTGCACTCTGCTCCATGCTCATCAGCTGAGATGTGGTACATGGAAGCAGAGCTTCCCAAAGGGGTTCCTGCCACAAAATAGCCTCTTGCTTGTACATGTCAGAGTTAAATACTGAGCATTTCTTGTTTAAAACCCCTAAAGATTAGGAAGACTATCAATATGACTAGTATGCAGAATTCAGGAATGCCAATGTCATGGTGGTGGTGGTTTTTTTAACAGACCATAAAGCACCCTGGCCAGCTGGAGCAGCACTAGATTACATCCTTGCTGTGTGTGGAAACCTCACCCTTTTGCATTAGGCATTGGTGGTCCTTCTTTGCAATCCTTTTTCAATCCTTGCCTTTTCTGAGCAAGGCACTAGATGTGTTGTTCTTCTCCTGTATTTATTTGTAGCATTTCTGTGTCCTAAGACTATTTCAGTGAATGCAGATCAGAGAAGGGGTGACCACTGATGTGCAGTCAAGTTTGTCTTTAGGCCTTCTCTACATCCTGGTTTTCAACCCTTCTCCCTTCTAGCCCCCATTCAGAGTCAGCTTTTGAGTTTGTCTCCTTATTGCAGGAAAATGGTGCTCAGTGCATTCTCTGTGCTGCAGGTGAGGATGAAGGGTGTTTCCTGGGAGAAGTTCCCATTTTGATATCCAAAGCAAGATTTTTACTGTTAGTTCTCTAAAGCAGTTATTCCTGACACTTCAAAACACAGGAAAATGCCTACCTTGATGCCAACACTTTAATTTGAAGGGCATCTTCCATGCTGGGACTGTCAATCTAGTCCTGAAAATGCTTAACAGGAATTATAGGTTGCTATGTTCAGAGCAGTGATGCATTTTGAGCTTATCTGCTTTCCAGTCTTTTAGTTGTGTATGATAGCTTAGGAAAAGGTAGGGGGAAGAAAGATGCAAGGCAGGCTACTTAGTTAAGATTGAATACTGAAGCCTGCTTCTATTTTAGATAAGGATATGTCTCTGTAAACCTGTAATTACGTGTTAATGTATAATTGGTAGCTGAATGCATTGTTATTCTGTTAATGAAGTCATTGCTAGTCTAGCCTGAAGTACAAGCAAATCCAGTAGTTCTCAAAATCTGCATTATTTTTGAGTGAGGGTTATTTGTAGGCTTCCTACCTGAGTAGACCTGGTCTGTTCTTCTAGAACTAGAAGCAGCTGACATTGCATTTCATAAGAAACGAGCAAAAAGGGAAAACATCTGAAATTGTTTTCTGTTCCCTTTGTTAACTCAGAAGTTGGAACATGCCAAAAAAGATAACTGTAACGTGAATGAAGTAATCTAAAATTTGTGACATTAATTGATTCTCCTTGGTGATGCCTGTGGCATCCTGTTTCAAGAATGGTACACTTGGTCATGTGGCTACAGAAAAATTGTATGCAGTAGCTGTTGTCATAGCTTGGACCAGGAAGTGTTTCCCTTTGGGCCAGAACACTTCAAGCAATCATCTAAACTTTGTCGCCTCCAATTCTGAATTGTTATTACTTTTTATACCTCTCCATCATATTAGAAAAATACTTGGAAGCAATTATTAAATGGGTCTTTTAAAATCAAGAGGTATTTTAGAAGCTGAAAAAATTGATTTAAAATTTGATGGCCTTAGCATTTCTTTTTCAGCTAGTGCTGAATGCTTAATCTAAAAATTAATTTGGCTTTCTTATCTGTGTTTCTTCTTGACTTAAGTTACCTTGATTCAAAATTTCCATATCAGGTCCTGCTGTAAGAAAGTTGGAATCAAGAACAGCCTGGCTTCCTTGAAACATAGAAAGGACATAGACTTGGTGAAATGGCTGCAGTGGAGGGTCATGAAGATGATTAGAGGGATGGAGCACCTCTCCTGTGGAGACAGGCTGAGAATGCTGAGGTTGTTCAGCCTGGAGAAGAGAAGGCTCCAGGGAGACCTTATAGCAGCCTTCCAGTATCTGAAGTGAGCCTACAGGAGAGCTGGAGAAGGGACACTTTGTCAGGGAGTGTAGTGACAGGACAAGGGGTAATGGTTTTAAATTGGAAGAGGGGACATTTAGATTGGATATTAGGAAGAAATTCTTTCCTGTGAGGGTGGTGAGGCACTGGAACAGGTTGCCCAGAGAAGCTGTGGATGCCCGGTTCCTGGAAGTATTTAAGGCCAGGCTGGATGGGGCTTTGAGCAACCTGGTCTAGTGGGAGGTGTCCCTGGCAATGGCAGGGGGGTTGGAACTCAATGATCTCTGAGGTCCCTTCCAACTCTAACCATTCTATGAAACAAAGTGGTTGCTGGAGGTCTGGCTTCTCTGAAGACTGGTGACTATCCAGCATGCATATAACCACCCATTGCAGCTCAGTGTTTAGGCTCTTTGCAAGAAGACAAAAAGAGCAGGATGAGGAAGAAACTGGGTCAGTGATGACCTTTCATTTAGACGAACAGTTGGCATCACTTAGGGCAACTACTATCTGACTGAGGAGCTTTTGGGCTTTTTCCATTTCACAGCAGACTCTTCCCTCCGTCCCTGGGTGAGGGCCTCTGAGTCGAAGAGCATTATGGCACAGAATAGACGCTTTTCAGTGGAAAAGGAATAGCTAAGACTCAAAAGTCTTTTGTCCCATTCATACAGGAATGTAAAATATGGAGTTAATAAACTTTGTGTGATACTTGTGCCTTTCAAGTCTTCAGGGCAAAATAGGTTCTTTTGGATGGAGGCTGATATGCCTCAAAAACAGTCTGGATGGGCAGGCTTAAGCTGTTGGGTAATAAATTAAGAATTTACTAGCATATTAGTTCTCCTTTGGAAGAGACAAATTAACATTGGAAGGAGGAAAAGGCTAGTTACCAGTAATAAGTCTTTCTCCAAATGCTTTGGCCTCTCTTCCATCCTGTTTAGCCCTAATTTCTGGGGGTCAATAGGTATGATGGATCACCAGAAGATGTGAGGTAACATGC
The DNA here is from genome assembly GCA_013398155.1 of Pedionomus torquatus. Taxonomy (NCBI): domain Eukaryota; kingdom Metazoa; phylum Chordata; class Aves; order Charadriiformes; family Pedionomidae; genus Pedionomus; species Pedionomus torquatus. The sequence goes on from VZRU01005983.1 coordinate 116,838, forward strand.
AATTCCACTCACAGGCTCTTACTACTGGTGAAAAGAAAATTAAATGGCTTTATGGTCATGTGGCTTGGCATCAAGTTCCAGAAGTGGCTCTGTGGAGCTTTCTGCAGAGGACAGGCAAAAGTGCTGGCAAGAAACTCTTTTTATTTTTAAATCTCATGCTCTGGGTTGCCCGTGTTTACATTGCTGCATGATGCAATGCCAGTTCCTCAGACAATTTGCCCTTTAAGGTAATTGAAATAAAGTTCAATTGGCACTAAACCTAAAACTTTAAAATGGGACATACTGATTTGTTCTGTATCTGAGAAGGCCAAGCAGACCTGCATTTGGGGAAATGGAGGCACGAGGTAGAATGAGAATGTAGGTTCTCCAGGACAAGTGTGTGGACTTCATAGCTCTGACATTTACCACTGTTCTCTCTCTGCTGAACTCAGCCTGAAGGTGAAGAACAAGTTTCTAGGACCTTTGTCAGGGAATGCAGTTATTCTTGGGTGGGATTAGAATATCCAGAACCTGCAGATTTCTGTTGCCGTCTGTTCCTTATTCCAGTTTGTAACTTGCACAATCCTTTCTCATAAGGAGCTTTTTGCACTAATTTACTCCAGTTGCTGCTTAGTTTGAAAGGCCTGAGAGACTTGGAAGATGCATGCTGTCCCCTAGAGGGCTGGATCTCCCCCCTCTCTCCCACTGGGAGGTTGTTATGTTTTAAGAAACAGTGAAAGGCAGCCTTGGAGCCGACATGACTGGATTTCTTCCCTGCCTAAAAAATGCAGAACGTTCCCTTCCAGCCAAAGTTAAATTGTGCCACACATTTGAAACAAAACAAGCAAACACGAAACAAAACAAAACTTTATTTTCTTTATCTGAGGAATGCTGGGCCTGTAGGAGCTCAAAGCTACAGATTTGGCATGTTGCAGCCATGAGTAGTGTCTTTCGCTGAGGAGGTTTTAAAAAGCAGGTTGGTCAGGAGACGGATGTAGAGAGCATCCATGTCATTTCTTATCTCCATAAAGTCACTTGGTCTTCCTTCTTACAACTGGAAACTGAATGAATTAGAACTGGGGAGATTGGACATGAGTGAAGAGGGAAAATATCTAAATGGGGATACTGGTTTGTTAGTGGTTGTTAACTGTTCTGGACACTGTGAGTGATGTTGATACCATTTTTAAATCAAGTGAATGAAGGAAAAGGGAAAAGCGGCTCAGTTCTAGAATCTGGGATTAAAAGATGATGCAAGTGCAGAGTGAATATGGACTAGATAAACTGTTAGTGTCATGAAAAGTCTTGAGTGGCACAAACTCCCTTTTTCTTTCATAAAGGCTCCTGCATTGAGTAGTTCCAGTCCTGTTTTGACGTGCTTTGTTTCCCTGTTGCAAAAGCTGGCAACGGTATCTGCAATTCCCTAAGCCTGAGACAGGTACGGTGATGTTGGTGAAATGTAAGCTCTGATGACCCCACAGAAGGCAGAGCCTGAGCTGAGCTCATTTTATACTTACCATTTTACGTCTGGACATGACTCTTATATGGAGTTGCAAAAAGCTTTGCCCTATGAGTTTGCAGCCTACAAGAAGACACTGAAGCAATTTGAGGAACCCAAGATGAACAACTTAAAATTCCTCTCAATTAAACGTCTAGAATTGGATTCCTTTTTGTGGGTTTAACTGCGAACAGTGGGTTTAAAAGCACACTTCATTGCAGGGAAACTCTCTGCTGCAGTTGTGGGCAAGTTGTCCCATTCTGTGGCTCTTCCTCCTGGTTTCCAAGAATCTTACCTCGAAAATGTTAATGGCCTAGTTGTGCAGCCAGTAGACTGAGCAATTTGAATCAGTAATGAGCCATTTCTCTGAGTCAGTAATTAGACTGAACAGTAAAGTGTGAGTGTTCTCCTCAGGCAAACCCAAGTGGAGGACAGCTTGTGCTGATGTAAATAACTAGAGCCATTTGTATGTTCAGACCTGCAAGCTTTGTCTGCTGGTGGTAAGGAGTCAGGTGCAGCTGGCACTAATTCACCTGCTGTCTGCTTGCAGGGAGGGGAGTGTGTTGCCTCCATGGTGATTAGTATGTCTCAGAAGACAGATAATAGCTTGATAAAAACATCAAGTTGAAATGTGACCAAAACCTGAGACTAGGACTTTGGTCTTCACCTTCTCCAGTTCTTTTTTTCAAATGGGTACTGATCAAATCTGAACCAGAGCTGTGCTATTACACAAATCAAGCTTCAAGTGCCCAGTTGTTCCTGTCTCTCCAACCTCATAAATACTGATTAAATGCTCTGTGATGTCTTTAGAAATTTGTGGAGGATACAGGAAAGAGACAAATATTATATGGCTTTCATCAGTGAGGTGAAAGCAATAAGTTTATTGGGGCAGTATAAAGTCATTGAGTGATGGTTCTAGCTGGTCAACACCTTCTTATGGTGCATGTCTTGCAGAACATCAGCATGTACCAAGTTTGCAGTGCTACCCAAACAATTCTTCTTGATCCCTTATGCATTTATATTATTACTTAAACAATGCGCTAGCTTGTAAGTCTGAATAAAGGAGAATTTTCATACAAAAATTGCTTTCTGAACTGCAAAACTTTGTCACATAATATTCTAGGGCTGACGTGATTTGTCCTACCATGCACTGGCGGTGACAGTTTCTCAGTCTACCCTGATAAAATTTAACAAGGGGCAGGGAATCATCTCTAGGAAAAACACGAATGTGCGCTGCTTTTTATGAAGTTGGGATAAAAAATCAGTGGCTGAGAAGTAACTGGAGAGATCAGTGCGACAAAAACACTCTTGCGAAGGCCTGAGTGGGCTGTGAATAAATATTCTGCAGATGGAATTTGTAGCACGTAAGATTTTGGTTAGGTCATATTTATATTTCCGAGCAAACTTAGTGGTGGAATTTAAGCTGTCTTCTCTATTATAAAAATAGTTCTGTAAAAAAAAAATACGGTTACTTTAATCAGTAGGTTTACCAGTCATAGATATTCAGAATTCTGTATGATTCCTGTTGCTATCCATATACTGTACATAATCTAAAAAATTGCATATTAAATTCCAGTTAAATGTAATAGCAGAAAGCAAGTAAATTTCATAAGTATGGCAGACTGCGGTTGGCAAATATTACAGATTTTATAAAATACAGAGAACCCATCTTTTGACTGGGAGTTGTGATCAATTTTTGTGAGAACAGAGGAATGTAATTTTACATTACTGTCTTTAATGGGTCACTTTTCCTGAGAAGAGCAATAGTCTAAGTAACATTTAGATGTATCTCATAAATCAAACAGATTTTTGAAATATTAAGGTCTAGAAGAAAAATTCAGCCTCGAATTCGCTACATAAACAGTAGAATTAAAAACAATCCTTTTGGGTCCCCACATCACTGACTTGTCTGAAATTTGTTTAGTTTTCATCAAGACATTTTTTGTGGGCCTCAGAACATATGTATCAAATTTGAGGCTGAAGAAAGTTTCATTGGCAAGTTTAAGCAGAAGGCAAATTCTGCTTTAAAGTGTGTTTTGTGTGATATAATGCAAGAATTCTGCTTTCATCTGTAATGCAGCAGTTCTAATCGGTAGGTTAGTCTATATAATATGACTTAATAAAACTGTAGTTTACAAGTGTTATTCCAGCAATCTACAGACTACTCATGTCTGTAATGTCTTAAGGACAGCTGTAAAGGTTTTTAAATTATTAAGTCATAGTATTGAGCAGCCTGGTGAGTAGATCTAATAAGCAGACTAACAATTGATTAAGCAACATCTGTTAAGGTATTATTAACTGTTTATGTGCTATACACGGATTTCTGGTGTCTGACCAATTACAGCTTGCAGAGAAATTGAATATTTCTGGAGTCTGTAGGTTGTTTTTGTCATTTAAATACTTTGTAGCTCTGTGGCCTCAACACCTTTGCTTTTTTAAAGAGTTGTTAAGAAGATTCTTCCCATGCACTTTGAGTGCCTGAATCAGCATGCCAAGATGTTCTACTATTACGCTATGTATTTTTCTAGATCCTTTAAAACAGCATCATTATAACTTTGAAATTAATAGTCCTAGACTTTCTGTCTTCTCTAGCTGTTTCTTAAAAATAAACCTGCGGATAAATTGGAGAAATTGCTGGGTTCCCAGATAAGTGAAGCTAGAAGTTGTTTGCTTGTTTCAGCCTAACGTGACCCTATTTTGTTTGAATATTTGCATCCTGCAGAAGAATCAAGAAAACAACACTAATGTTCAGATGTCTTTCAAATCAGTGTAATGCATCAGGAAGTGTGTTTAGTGGTAGATGCAGGGGTTCAGTTGAGGGGGAGTTCCGCAGGTACTTTTCTTTTAACTCTTTTGCCCCCTGTGAGCTCTGTCAAGGTTTACATAAGTGAGATAAATTGTGAAATTGTGATGGGAAAGCTTGAATGCATGCAGAGCATGTGTGCTTGTGAGTAAGGTAGGGGGATGCTGGAGAGGCAGCCACTCTGTTTGTTCAAGTTCTTGATTTGGCATCTACGGGAATTGCAACTTCTTTAGGACAGATCCGAGTAGAATATTAGCTTCCCTCCAAGCACTCATCTTGGTTTTAGTTTTATCTTGAGAGCAAGGGACGTTTGTTGCAAAATGCTTTGATAAAGGCTAGGGATGGGAGAAGACTTCATGACAGACTCAGTTTATCTCAGCTGTGTCCATGTCTTTTCTAATGTATCACTCTGCTCAGCTTGTTGGTCAGTCCTCTGGGACCTTTAGCTGTTGCAGCAAAGCAATTCTGAAGAGTATGGACTTGATGGGTTTCATCTTGACTGCTCAGCTTCTCACAAGGGCACCATTAAATAATGGTGGTTTTTAATATCAGTTGTCTTAGGCTCGTTTTGAACAGTCAATCTATAGGTGTCTAGCAGTCTGTAACTTTAAGAAATGACCTTCCTCCTCTTAGAAATATTTTAATTTTAAGAATGTTCTGTGACTTGTACTCTGTACACTTTTGAGACACCTTTTTTTCTGTATGTACAAATTTCCTTCTGAATTACAGTAGATCCTTCAGAGGTTCTTCCAGCACTACTCAGATACCCTCCCTGTCTGCCTCCCTTTATTTTTTTCCTTCCCTGGTGTAGAAAAACTGTTTCTTTAGTTTCATAATCAAATACAAAAACTCCTTTAGACTAAATTCCTATCCTGGAGTGAACTAGCTGGAGCAATATAGTTAGAGAACCAAGTTTTGCTCACTCAATAAAGCTCTGAACTTCTATGCTTAATGATCCTGGAGGGAAAAAACCTGCAGAAACAAGTAGTGAAAAAAACATAGTTGTTTTTTTTCCCCCTTTTCCATCACTTGCACCCATGCAATACAGTCACAGCAGCAAGGTATCCATTCTCTTTGCCTGTGAGGAAATGAAAAGGCGTATTGTAAGCTCAAGACTAGTCTGGTTGTCAGCCAGGAATTAGTCCTCTAAAGGAGAAAAGGAGAGGGGCTGGCAAGAGAAGAGGCTGGGAAGGGGGAGCTGGAAGGGGGAAAGTACACTTTGAGATAGGTTCAGTGCATATGGCTAGCGATGGAAGGGCTATTGCGCTTCCTCAGTGTGCAGGTGTTGGGAGAAAGGAAGGGAGCTTGTGTTCTTAGACATGGGCATGTGTCTGGGGGAGCAGGGTCAAAAATTTAGACTATTTACTTAATCCCTTGGAATGGCTTTTTTCTCTTCTGTTTTCTTTTTGTGTTTAACAGACTGCTTTACAGGGGACATGTGTGGTAATTAACACATGCAGCTGTAGGGCTTCAGCCATATGTCTGAATTTCAAATGGCCATTGCTCTGGGAAATTTGTTGCTGTCTCCACCCCCCACTTATAGGCCATATTCCTTGAAGACGTGGGGGAATTTATAGAGTCTTTACCTTGAAGAGACTAGAGTTGGAAGGAGAGATGTGAAAGGGAATGTGTGTGATGCTGGGGGAAGTGAGATTGTGAGATTCCAATCACACCATTCATACCCCTTGCCCTAGGCCATGATATGTTAAACATCAGGTAAAATGTTTCCAAAGGTAGGAATCTGATCATTAGAAATATGAAGCTTGGGTAATGATCGCTATTATTTTTCCTTATTCACCTAAGTAGTCTAAGATAAGAATCACAATGTCCTTGTGAGGTTTTCAGATGTGCTTCCCTTTCCATGGCTGCAGGTATCTGGCCTCTTACACAGTCCAGAAGTAGTAAGGTGGATTTGGTTGTGGGACGCTGAGCAGCCTTTTGGGAGATGTAGTCAAGGATGTGTGTGTATTGGAGGGGGGGAACTGAGAATACTTCACATCAAAGCAGTGGCTCCTGAAAAAAGACATGATATATTGTAGGTAAAATCAAACCAGAGAGACTAAACTAATCAATTCTACAGTGGTTGTTGCTTTTTCCAACTGTCATCAGGCAGCTGTTGACAGTGCTATAAAGCTTTCTGCAAACTTCTCCCAGGTTTGGGGCGATGTCAAGTTAAAATCTTGCTATGAGATATGGTGTCTTACGTGAACTATTTCTTTGAGTGGAAACTTTTTTGCTCCCTGTTTTATTTCAAAAGTCACTCAAGGCAGTGAGCCAGATGGTTCAAAATTAAGATAGTGTGGTCCAAAATCCTGCAGTATCTATTATACCTCTTGTGCTTACAGGGTGAGATAAAAATGTATTCTTCTACCAAGTCGAAAGCTATAAAAAAGTAAGCCTCTCTTCCTCCTCTTTCCGTCCTTCTCAGGGGAGAAGCTATTGCTGATTCCTCGATCTCACCAACTCACTCCACAGAGTAAGTAATGTGGACAGTTTGGAGGTGTTTCTGCTACAAAAGAAAAGCCCAACAAACATTCCTAATAGTGTGTACTCCAACCCTTTCCTAGGGAGAACTGTGGTTCATCCAGCCCTTAGAGTATTGTTGCTCTGTTTTTCCTGTCTTCTGCCTGTCCTCTGCACTTTCCTGGTGAAGCTTCGTGTGAAGACTGCCTGGAACACCCATGTTTACTGTACTGTCTCTTCTGACTCACCTCCCTTTTCTTCCATTATTACTATGGACAGTGCTCTTTCCTGGGGACACGGTCTAACATCCCTTCTGTGGATTGGCATGACCTTTTCCAAATAATTTTGTTGTAGCCTGTATTGATGTGCACTTGGATAAAACTCTGGTTCCACAAATGTAGAGTGTAATTCTTCTTTATTCACTGCTTACTACAACTGTTTTATTTTCTTTCAGCTGTTTATCTCCCTGAAGAATAAAGTTATTCCTATTCCTCCTCTCACCTTCATTACCATCATCCTTTTCTTTAGAGAAAAAGGGGACATTGGATTTACAACCATATAATTGCTGGTCTGCATTTACTGCAGCAAGACTTTTCTGTACCAGTTGACCTGTGAAGATGTTTGCAGGTCAAAATGAGACTGGAAGACTCAGTTGTGAAACTCAGTGCCATCCCACAGTCAGCTGCCATTGTCCATTAGGAAATACGTCATGATTCTTCAGTAACCATTAGGTAGTCATGTTTGGGATTTTTTTTTCTTTTTTTAACTGGTAGGTTTTGATGTGATGTGTTATGATCAGAAGCTGTCTAGTGTCCTTGGGTTTTTTTAGCTAACCCTCCACTTCTCTTTGGGTGTGTGCATCAGTAAGGGGACGGCATTAGACTTTTGAAGTGCAGCTAAATAAGCAGTTGAATGAAAAATATTCTTTATTTCCATAGGGAGCCTATATAAGTTCTTTAGGTTTTGAAGTATTCCAATAGCCTTCCATGTACTGTTGTAGCTGAGCTTTTTATGCCACTGAAATTGCTGCAGATATGTAAGTTGTGCTCGGTGGTGGTTGTAGGTTCTTGTTTTCAGCTGTGCAGAACGTTGCTAGAAGCTGTGAAACATCAGGCTGTGGTCCTGTCTGAAAATTGCTTCGATGACCAAAGCAGAACCTGGAAACTCAGCTGAGTCTCTGAGCTTTGCTTTACTTCTCATTCCTCAACATGTACTCGAACTAGTGTTTTTTTAACTGTGTTCGTATGGCTGGTTAGGATGGGCTCACACCTCGTGTACTACAAAATGCTATGAAATTACCTGCTGTGAAATAAACAGGTTTACGTGTAAATGTATGGCATTTACAAGTACTGTTTCTAGGCAAGCTGTATAGTAGGGCAAATAGACTCCAGGCCAAAAAGGGATTTTAGTGTTGTCCCTGCTGCTGCATGGCCAATTTTATGAGGTATATGAAAAATACAAAGGAGGATAAATTCTGACACCATGGGATTGAAAAATGCTCATTTGAAATGAGATATGCTCATTTTTTAAGATTAAAGTATTGCATAGTTTATATAGTCATTAGGAGATGACTTCTTTGATTATCTCAGCAGGGTGGCAAGAAAAGTAGCAGGATAGAAAAGATTCAGCATTACCAGGGAAATACTGTGTTCTTACAAAGGATTACGACACTTTGATTATGAGGAAAAGGAGGAACTCATCTGAAAGGGAGAGAACTCATCTGAAAGGGAGAGAACTCATCTGAAAGGGAGAAATGGTCAAATCTGATACAGTGGAAATGATAGATTTACAAAAATATTACTTGCATTTTAGCAGCACCCTCAAGAACTTTTGAATAGATGATAAGCAGGTTCTTTTATTATTTTTCCCCCCCTTTTTCCCCTTCACTGGCAATTTGAGTCACTTTGGGAATGAATTGAACGTTTTGACTTAAGACAATTGAAACCATTACCAATCTAGATGCCATTATCTTTTGGGAAGAGGCATAACTGATGGAAATAAAGTTTGGTTCTGTAGATCAGGGCTGGTGATAACAGGATGTATTTTTAAGTCATACAATGCCACATGATTTCTGCCTAGCTTCATAAATGAAACTGCTGTAGGGAGTGTTGGGGAAGGCTAGGATTAACAAGTCTATGAAGATGGCAGTAGGATAGAAGGGGTCTGCCTTCATAGCTTGAGAGTGATTCCACATTGTTAAAAATAAACCGGTTTGTGTGACTTTAAACTGGAGATAGTGTCAAACTACCCTGACCTTTACTACCTACTTTTCCTTTTTAGCAGATAAGGTTTAAATATGGCCTTGGGCATTTATTTTCCTAGTATTTCCAAATCTTTGAAGATGTGTATTTTGCCTTTTGGGTAGAAAATTGGTTGTATAGTCTGAAAATTGTAAAACTGGACAAGGTAAACAGGTGTTCTCCAGCCAGACTTTCTTGCATTTGACCTCAGAAATGCTCTGTTAACCAAACAAATGCCAGATCTCCTGCTGCTCCGCCTATCTCTTATGGACAAATTGCTTTGATAGAAAGAATTTTATATTAGACTTTGACCCAGAAATCAACTAAAAATTCTAGTTAAGTTCAAAACAGCAGGACTATTCTTTGTCCTGAACTACTTCTGTATCCAGGCTACTTGAGAGATATTGCTGCTACTGGTCTAAAACTCCAACCTGCAAAATTGGTAAAGACTGGATTACTGTTCACAGTTTGGAGAGAAACTGGATGAAACCCAAGAAATCTTATTTCATAGATTAAAAAAGAGATCATGTAAACTTGTGGCTTCCTTCTGTCCTCCCAAATTGGTTGACCGCACTGTAGTTGGGATCTTGGCTTGGGAAAGGGGAAAGCAAAAGGTGGGTCTCAAGTTTGAATTAGGTGCATTCTCTAACTGCTGACTTTGATTATTTTAAGATTCTTGCTTTGTCTTTTGCTTGGAAGCATGCCTATATATCTGAGGCAAACTGGTATTTGTAATGCTACATTTCTGAGCGGGTTAAAACCACAACTTTTCACAAATACTGAAGCAAATTTATATCGCTAGAAAGTTCACAATCAGCTCAGCTTAATTCTCTGAGCCTTTATGGCTGCTGCTTGTTCTTAGAATTATGTGTGCGTCTGTCTCTCACTTTATTGGCACCAAAATCCATGAGAGTTTCACCATCAAAGTGGTAAAGTATAGTGGCTTAGTTTTCAGCCGCATTGTCCTTCATGCAGCAGTACTAGGAAGACTTTCCTCCCCCCGCCCCACACACACACACACCCCGAAAGGTTTGCATAACTTACAAAATCAGGTATTTAAGTGGTAATTACCATAGGGCTTGGTTCAACCTGCAAAGTTCAGATCTGAATCTGGAACTGAACTTTCCCAGAGGCAGGGGGTGTGTTTGGACATTGTGTTGGTTTGACCTATTATAGTGGAAGCTCTGAAATACGGGCCCAGATGTGGACTGGGATTCTGTCTTCCCAAGTGTAAGACATTCAGGGCCACTTGTTTTGTTTAAACTGACTCCCATTAAATCATATGGTATTGCAATAATATAAAACCAGATCTCATTTTGGGGAAGGTGTCTACAGCATTGTGTCTGAAGGATAATATCTTGCTGTGCCTTTATTTTTCAAAAAGAGCCATTTGAAAGCTACAAAGAATGAGAAGCTAGAGGGCAGGTTTGTTTTGGCTAATTACTGTAGAAATACCTTGAGAACTTAAGCAGTAAATGAGGCCTTTGGATTTTAGAGAGATCCTATCTGAATCTTGGGATTCAACAGTTTTAAAGCCACTGAATCCCAGAGACTAGAGCATTGCTATTAATACAGAGTGCTGCTCCAGACCCCTTTTAATTCATTTGCTTTTGAAGGCCCAGGCCCAGGAAGAGGGAGCTCTTTGTTTGTGGTCAGAATAAACTCATTGTACACGCAGACAATTAACTCTTCAATCGACTTGCCAGCCTCTGTAAAGCACTCTGGTCCCCTCTCTGTCTATCTCCAGTTCTATTCAGACGCTTAAGCGCACCAATGTTTTTTGTTTATTATTCTGAAAAAGTCCTTCACAAGAATAGTCAGAGCAGATCAACATTGTCCTCCCAGCAGCATTTATCTCCGCCTGGTAGTGAATGTGTCAATCAGGAATCAAAAAGCCAAACAGAGGAGGCTTTGAATTGTGTCATGGGGGTCAGAGTTACTTCCAGCTGTCTGTGCGTGGGATAGGCTTTCTTGCAGGGCAAAGAATTGTGCTGCCATACAAATGCACTGACTACATGGGACCACAAAGTCCTTGGTGTTTGAGTGGCTTTTTCATGTTGATGCACCTGCAAGGGAGATGTGAGGAGGAAGCAGGGGGAACTAATGCCTTCCAGAAGGCGCAGGGGAAGGGTCCTCTCCGATCTGGATGATGCCTGGAATGCAGTGTTGAAGTAAACACTGTCTGCATCTCTACTGCATACAGAATAGTTGAAGTAAGAAGGGAAAAATTGCTGCAGCAACAGTGCAAGTCAACCTTTGCAGTGAAGAGCTCCTTGAGCCGTACAGAGGCCTTTCTTGTTCAGCACTTAGGCACATTTTCACCTTTTTAAGCAAAATTCTTCTGCTTTTTTGGTCTGTGTCCAAGTGTTTGTGGGTTGTAATATTCAAAGGGAGCAGGCTGGAGCTGTTCCTTAAAGTGAAGGCAATAAAGAGTGAGAACTTGTTTTTGCTCATTTGCTTTAAAAAGTTGGGGATTTTTTTAACAGCTGTTGGATCTTTGTGCATAGAAGTGGTTGAAGTTGATCTTAAAAGTCTTTTCCAACCTAGATGATTCTATGACAATGAAAAGGGATGTGAAAACCTGGCAGGGAAGTCTATCTGCACTGATACATTTCCATTTGAACTGCTTGGCAAGAAATTATCTTGATTTGGCTGGATTGTAAGAATTTCACATTTTTTTGGCATGAGTGCTAACTTTTGGCATTTATATTGGCAATGTATTTTTCTGCATAAAAGCTGCATAGACTATTAAATTAATTATGACTTGCTGAAATTATTTCACTTGATGTAGGAAAGGATTGTGATTAAAACAACCACTTGTTTCACCTCTACAGTACTGGAAGGGACGTGTTTTTGTGTAAGACCCCATGTAGTCCAAATGTAGGTTTTGCTGGATTTTCTTTTATAATATGTATAACAACATCCCTAAGCCTGGGGATAATACATAGAAACGTCAAAAACTTAAAATTGCATCTTGAAGGTTCAGGAATGACACAGGTACAGGGAGCTGGAGTTGCCCTGGCAAGTCTTTTCATCTGATCAGAGTTACTAAAGCCACAGAAAAGTGTACGTATGTCTTCAGTCCCTCAGGAGCCTAGGAAAGCTCTGCTTCTTTCCTGGTTGGTTTGACAGACTTGCTAAAGGTGGGCTTTGCTACATGGAACAAGGCATGCTAGGAATTCACTCATTGTCCTAGCTATCTGTGCTCGAAGTTGCCTGTTTAGCTTCAGCCATGTTCTGTAATGACTCACTCAAAGCAAGATGATGGTAAGTGAGGGATCCACTTAACAGTGGAGAAAGGCTGCCTCCTCCCAGGGCAGAGCTATGCACTTAAGACTGACATCCTCTAATTCTATCAGGTTGACTCAGGGGCTAGAAACCCTTGATGTTCAAGCTGTAGACTTACAAAAAAGATTTTGTACGAGGCCTGACAGGTTGACCCCATAAACACTAGCACTCTTTAAAATGGTAGAAATATTTACAGAGTGTCTCATGGATTCCAGTGATAACACAAAGGTGTTGTTTCAAAGGTTGAGGTTGCTTAGGAATAGTATAGATCTTAATCTGTTGATGTGGCGATGCAGGTAAACAGATGACTTTTGCAGTGGGTGTATTTTCCCCGGTAAGGATATGATGTGGAAAGTTCGATCTGTCACTTAACTTTCCCCTCTCCTCAGCTTCCACTTCCCCTCTCTTCCGTGGCTGGAGGCAAGAGTAGTGATTCACAGCAGCAGGCAGTTACTTCACATTTTTCCATAGTAAGTTATGGTTTTTTTATGTCAGGGAGTTTACTTTTCCCCAGATGTAACTTGAGTTGCTTGTGGCTTCAGTGTCTGTCATTCAGAGTAAAATGATCACTTTAACAGTTGTTTTTAGCGTGAACTGAATCTCCTTGTCCTTCAACCCCAGTGTATACTGCAGTCATTCCAGATGTGGATGCTTGCTAGATGCTCTGCAAGGATACGGGAGGGTAGTCACAGTGGGAACATAAAGAGTACTTGCCCACCACTAGCAACAGATCTGAGTTACTGTCAGACTTGCACAACAAAAGCTGTTCTTAAGTTTGTGAGCCTCTGACGGTGGTAGTGCAAGTAGGCTTCTGACTTATAGCTGTGGTATCTTAGTGTGAAAATGGCTTAAAGGGAGTTATATGGATCTTCTGCTTTACTCTTACAAACAATAAAATAAAAATACCGTTTCTAAGTTGACACTAGTTCAACCAGAAAAATCAGTTCAACTTTTGCAGGAGTAGGAGACTTAGTTTGGAAGTCATAAAACTCCTTTCCACTATGTCCCATCAGAGGTGTTCTGTTCAGTGATGCTGACTTTATTCAGCGGTTATATTGAAAAAATAAAGTGGGTACTCATGCTGGATTGCAAAGCATTGAAGAGAAGCTTCTGTGTCAATGCATTCTTCATCAAGGCTCTCAGAGTATTCTGCAACCACAGGAAATTGTTTGACAGTTCTCTAGTATGTGAGTTCCTCATCTGGACCCATTGTCATCTAGAGGAATTAGGAAGCACTTACATGACCTCTTTCATCCCTCTGTGACATGCTCTGCATGAAGAACTATTGTAGTTATATGCATTTTTTTGAAAGTGTGGAATTTAATAGCTTTTTGAGGAAAGGAACTGATCGTACATCAATGAATATCTTTCAATGACCTTTGGCTACAAGGAAACAATATTCTGTATATCTTGTATAATTTCACAGGAGACTGCAGGTCTCTGAAGTAGCTTGGGTTTTCTGTTCTATGTTAAAATGCTTCTTTAAGGAAATACAAAATGTTTGTTCAAAACTTTCACGTATGTAAAAGAGAAATTATTCCTTGTTTACCAGGAGGAAACAGGCCAATGGAACAAATGTTCAGTGTGATGAACGGTGTATTGAGCAAGAGGAAAAATCAAATGAGAGCAGACAAGTATTAGGGTTGTTCTTCTGCCCAAAGGGAATGGCAGTGAAACTCTTTGCCATAAGCTAATTAGAAACATTGAGACCTACTGAGAATTCTACAGTTTAAGAAATAGATTTGTTAGTTACAGAGTAAGAAGCTGGCAGCTGGGAAGTGAGCATGGTGTTTTTAATAAAGTGCAATTTTTTGTCTTTTATGTGACTATATTGTGACCTTTGGAAAAAAAAATCAAATATCCCTGGTTTTGATTTTAAAATATGGTGAATGTAATTAGAGGGCTCTTGTCTATTGCATTTTTTTCTTGCACGTGTGATGAAAGAACTATACTTGCTTGAACAACATGGGAGTAATTATGCTTCCCTCTGCAAAAACCACTGTACTGGGTTCTGTTGCAACGTGGACTTTGTGACAATTTGGCCATAGAAATTAAGCAAGGAAATGATTTTGAGGTTTGCAGCCATTTCACTGAGATGATCTTAAAAACAAAACACAAGTCAAAGGTTAGTATGGTATTTTTATTTGCTGCACTTCTGTCACTGTTAAATACCATATGGTAGCTTAATGACTAATTTTATACAAAAAATGCTACAAAATTCTCTTTACAATTCAGGAAGTAGATTCTTCTTAATTGCTACTGTCTCTGTTCTTCATACACAAGCCAAAAAGAAACCCCCTGAACCTGAAGCATCCCAAGTTCTGCCAAAGTTCACATAATGGTTTGGATAAACAGTATCGTGGCTCAGATCCACTTCTAATTTTTCTCCATTGTTGCCTTCTGGGTTGCTGCTTTAAATATGAAAAGCAAATCTGTAATTACTTGGTGCGGAAGCATTCATGGAAACAATAGGTAATTTTTTATTTTTTTTTAAATGCCAGATCTCTTCTTATCTCATAGAATCTAAGAATTATTCAACATTCCAGTTTTTCTATGAGAATCTTTTGCAGTTTTGGGTTGGTTTCTCAATCTGTAAAGCCAGTCATCCTGACTACATACAGCTCCTCAGTTCATTACAGCATGAAGTGTCATCCTAAATAAGTAAAATGTCATAGCTGTGGTCTTTGGGATCTTGTAGGAGCATAGCAGCCTTTTCTCACCAAAAAAAGAAAGGATCACATATATACTTTTACACAGAGATTTCTTTAAAGGGAAAAATATTCCTTCTTGTATATTAAGCAAAATCTGGGAAATATTTCCAAGAAATTGGTTGCTCAAACAATTCTGCTTATCCATATTACTGATAATACCCAGTAACAGGAAAACTCAGATGAAGAGCTGGCTGAGGAATGGCGAGTATTTTTTCTTCCAAATATTTTTATTTGTGCTTATAATTAAGTATAAAAACAAATACATTGATCAAGAAGGAAAATTACAACAGGATCTCTTGCATGTTTCTGTCAACCTCCTTTACTTCAGTGGATCTCTGAGGGTGAAATGAAATTACCAGCATGTTTTTTCTGTGAATTAGATTGCTATCTGTGGAAATGCATAAAATTAATGATCTGTGAAAGAGGTCCGGCTTTTTGTCACTTTATAAAACAGCAAATATATTGATATTATTGAAAAATAGCTTACAAGCCTCTGTTTTCCTTCCCTCTACAGTCACCTTTTCTGTAATTGGAACCAGTATAAGGGAAGGCTGTGGATGGTAATTACTACTTCTAGGAGAGGCTGTCCCATACGTCTTTCCTCCAAATGGCTTCTGCCCTGTGCGTCTGATACAGTTGTGGAGATGGTGGCAAGCCTGGCTCTTCTGGCATAGACTTCTCTCTCCAACTGATTTTTTTTCTGTGCAATTTTCCATTTTAGGTTATTGCCAATTTTACTTAAGCCTAGTGTCATATTTGTCCATGATATATACGTGCAGAAATAGTTGTTACAAAATGTAAGTTTGTTTTTTGGTTTGTTTTTGTTTGTTTGTTTGTTTTAAGCCAATGTATTCTAAAGAGGAGAAAAAAACCAAGCAATTCTAGGATAATCTCATCTTAGCTTACTTCCCAACAGTGTTCTACATTCATATTTTGCCATATAACAAAAGACTTTCCTCTACAGTTTGTTCCAGCTGAGCTTGCTTGTGGTTGAAGGTTTTTGCCTCATTTAATCCTATGCCACTGTCTTAGTGCTGTGTAAAATTGCTGCAAGCTGGGGTGTGAAGTCCAGATCCCTCAGAATGCTGAGGAAATTAGACTCAGCCTGAATCCAAGCTGTGTCTGTAGATAGGATAGACAGGAATACTAAGCCAAACAGAGTGTAAACTCAGCACTTTTCCCTGTGGTCCATCTCTAAATTTTGAGATTTATATTTCCTGTAGAATCTTTTTTGGATGAAGAAACTTTTAATTATGAAAGACTTGTGGTCAGAAGACCTGGAGTGCTCTTGCACATGAAAAACCTAATAGAAATTATTTTTCCACAATTTTGCAATTAGAAGACATTGCTGCAATTAGAGAATACCTTTATGCAGCTGCTGAAAGAAAAGATTTGCTATTGACCATCCATTTCTAACAGCTTTGAGTTGAATGCTGGTGCCAGGTTCTGCACAGGTAAGTCTCTTAAGATGAGTGTTTCTTTTGAACAAAAAGAATAAGGAAAAAGACATAGTAGGGCAGCAACCCCCAGACCTCTGCTGTCTCGGGAAAGGTCCTGTGTGAGATATGTAGCCACCTGAAACTGAATCAGCCACTTGAAAGGCAGCAATTGCCTGAGTGTGACAAGGGGACACTCCCAGGTGATGCCAGTGGTCTGCAGAGGGAGAGGGGAGTGGGGGAAGCTTCTGTTAAATCTAGAGATAGTGGCTGATGCATGCGTGCTATGTAAAATGCTATTGCTGTTAGTGTAAATGGAATAATTTGTTTTCGTTCTGTCTGTCTTCTCTCTCTTCTGGACTTGGCCGGGCTGTGTACAAATCCCAATCATTCAACAGTACTGGAGAGTAGATAGTATTTACCTCAATAATGGTAGTTTCTTTTCGATTCTTTTTAACTCTCAATTCAGATGATGGTTTGAAGCCAACGCCTACCATGGAAACCCAGCCTATTTTTGATGGAGAAGGTAAGAACATCCCTTAAAAAAACCAACCACTTCAATAACAAAAAAGCCTTTTTTTTTTTTTTTTTTTTTTNNNNTTTTTTTTTTTTTTTTTTTTCCCTAGGATATATGACTCAAATGCTTACTTTATCCTGCAAAGCAGAAAAGCCAGTGAATCTCATAAGTTATCCAAATTTCACAGTGCCCTTGGGACCTCAGGCATTTTCCCTAATCCTTTTACATCCTCCCCTCTTCCCTGGAATCCAACAATAACACCAGTTGACCAAATTCCTGGGGTAACCTTGGAGGAAAAGGTGTCATGACAAAAAAAAAAAGAACATTGAGTCAGAAACGGCAACTTCCTTTAGACTAACTGTACTCCTTCATTCTCTCCACCTTCATGATACCAGTTCTGGGAGTTTTATAACCTCTGAAACATGGTGCTGTTTCACAAAAGGGAGGGTAGTGCTAAACCACAGCTTGTGAATGTTGACTTGGAAGAAATTTGCTGGGAGGTTTCTTTATTTAGCAATTACTTTCATTGACGCACATACTACTTAAATTAAGTTAGTGTCCTGGGTTCACTTAGTTCATGGCCCACCAAGGCAGTCTCCTTCTGAAATGTCTAATCTTGCAATTGTATTGTTTTAGAGAGAGAATATCACTTTAGTCCATAGGAATCCTTGAAAGAAGAATAAATGGCTGTCATCACAGAGGGTTCAAGCCTTTTACACATACAAACATAAATAGCAGTGGGGATAGTGGCCCTTGGGTAGTCAACGGACCTACTAGCAGCTGCTTAGATCTTGTCTGTTGCTTAGAATTAGTGCACATCTTCTACAGGTTTAAAGCCACCACCATTATGGTCAAGTTGTAGGCTGAAGTCCCAACCACTCAGTGGCCCACCTGAAACTCTGGGCCTTAAGGCAGTGAGAGGAAGCCTATGCATTTTCATACTGAACTGCTGTACTTGCCACTATGTTGTTGTTGTTAGACTGGATCAAAGGCAGAAATGGAGACTACTGAGCAGGAGTAGGTGGTGTTCCTGGTACCTCCTGCTTTCTTGTGATGGAGTTGGGGGGATTTGTTGCTAAAATAAGTTTAAAGGCAAGATGCTGTAGTGCTGTCACATCAATTCAATGATTGTAGGTTTGTAAAGATCTTGTGAACTTTAGGAAACAAAGCAAAGCTCTCAGAGAAAAAAAAAAACAAAACAAAACAAAAACACATTCTCAAATAATCAGAGGAGACTGAAGCCATGCTGACACTCTCTTGTTTATATCAAAATAAAGTTTCTCCTGGCAGCAAGCTGATATTGTATTAAATTGCTGTTTGTAATCACAGCACGCCTCTGGCCTTTGAGTTTTCCCCTGAGAAGGTGTCCACAGATATTCAAAGGAAAGAATGCACTAGTAAAATATAGGAGTGAGCTGATATGGTTAATACAGGCTGCTCAGAAGCTACTTCAAGGAGAGACTCAGCATATTGGTCATTCAAACAGAACTGGTGAAGTTTTTGAGAAATGATGTAATGAGCAGATTTTTTTCTGCTCCTGTTAGTGTGGTGACAGGCAGAGTCTGAAAAAATACTCTATCAAAAACCTTTACTTTGATCTGTGAGTGAAATCAAGTCTGATAAATGGGCTTAGACTGTATGATGAAAGATTACCTTTCACAAATCTTGCAATATATTATGCAAGACCTTATCTTCTAGAAGTCTACAGAGAATGACTAATGCAGTGGCTTTCTGTATTAAGAGTGTCCTTTATGACTTTGGAGAAGAGAGTATGAGTATGACAGGCAGGTTAGTCAAGCTATGCATCGATGAATAACCTCTGCTAAGTTTGTCACTCTGTACTTTTGTCATCCCTGTTAGTAAAAAAGAACTAACTAGATTTCAGTAGTTGTTGTAGTGACAAGCACAAGAAAATGCATTCTGGGTCTGACCAAAAGTTTGTATGTACACTATCTGTGAGTGTACTATGTCCCAATAGTGACTTAAAGTGGGTATGTCAGGAAGGCAGTAAGAAGCATTTAGCCTTTAGAAGGCTTAAAGGTGAGCTAACAGCAGCTTGCAGTACCTACAGAGAGGTTTATTGAGACAATAGAACCAGGCACATCATAGTAATGCATGATGAGAGACAACAATCATAAATTGAAACAAAAAGTTTGGACTGGATATAAGGAAAAATTTATTTACCATGAGTACAATGATGCAGTGGAACAGATCGCCCAGAGGTGGTACTCTGTCCTTCCTTTCTGAGCCAGTTGGATAAAGCCTGGTCTCTTATAGCTGACCCTGTCTGGAACAGACGTTTGGACTGGACATTTCAGCATGTTATCCTGAACAATCCCTTGATTCTGAGGAAACATGTTATGATACTACAATAGACTACTCTGCCTAGACTACTCTGGCAGTGTCTTGGATAAGTCTTGAGGAACAGCTTGTACTTGGTAGCTGACACAAATGTCAGATAACAGAAAAAGGCAAAACAGTTGTCAATTCACCTGTCAGGTCTGGACTCTTCAGAGATGTTCAAAGGAATTAAAGTCCAAATCCCATTCAGTTTCAGTGGGTTTGAGATCTGCTGTGCTCCTGAAAATCTCTGTATTCAGTCAGGCACCCAGGGTGGAGTTGATAGCAATATGAATTGACAATGAAAATATGGAATTATTTTCATGCTTTGGTTTTGGGTGTCTACCATCAATCCACCATGGGTTGACTTTTTTTAAAGGGCAATAAATACGCTGAGCTCCCCTGAAATGTATGATAACTGGGACATGGCAATCCCAGGCACAAATACAGGTTGGGTAGAGAATGGCTGGAGAGCAGCCCTGAGGAGAAGGACTTGGGAATCCTTGTGGATGAGAAGCTCAACATGAGCCAGCAGTGTGCGCTGGCAGCCCAGAAAGCCAACTGTGTCCTGCTGTGACCAGCAGGTCACAGGAGGTGATTCTGCCCCTCTACTCTGCACTTGTGAGGCCCCACCTGGAGTACTGTGTCCAGCTCTGGAGTCTTCAACAGAGAACAGACATAGAACTATTGGAATGGGTCCAGCGGAGGGCAATGAAGTTGATCAGAGGGATGGAGCACCTCTCCTACGACATCAGACTGAGGGAGCTGGGACTGTTCAGCCTGGAAAAGAGAAGACTCCAGGGAGACCTTATAGCAGCCTTCCAGTATCTGAAAGGAGCCTACAGGAGAGCAGGAGAGGGACTCTTTGTCAGGAAGCGTAATGATAGGACAAGGGGTAATGGTTTAAATTGGGAGAGGGGAGATTTAGATTGGATATTAGGAAAAAAATCTTTCCTGTGAGGGTGGTGAGGTACTGGAACAGGTTGCCCAGAGAAGCTGTGGATGCCCCATCTCTGAAAGTGTTTAAGGCCAGGCTGGATGGGGCTTTGAGCAACCTGGTCTAGTGGGAGGTGTCCCTGCCCATGGCAGGGGGGTTGGAACTCAATGATCGTTAAGGTCCCTTCCAACTCTCACCATTCTATGATAACTCTTGGGCCTCAGCATCTCTAAGATGAAAGTTTTCACCTACATTAGAAGATAATGAAAATTCAAATTTTAGACATAATTTCCACTCCCTTCCATCTTCTCTGGCACTACTCTGTTATGTCCTCAGGGATAATGTAGATCAGATAACTTAAACTCTCCTGTCCAAGGTTTGAATCATAAAGCAGCCATCTCTTTAAAAATTATTTAACTTCATTATAATGCAGATCTCAGATTTATAGTGAATCTCCTCTTGGGATAAAATTCTCCTCTGTAGAAGTTGCAGAAGAGTATTTTATTAATGGTCTTTGCTATAGTTTAAAATGTATTTCCTTCTGCACTTTTAAGCTCTGTTTTCTTTGCATCCACCCTGTATTTAGTTTCAATATACAAGTTGTATTAATTTCCTAAAGCATAACTTTTTTTAACATCTTTTTTTGGTGAACTTCACCTCTTAACTCATTGGGAATCTACTCTTTCCACACATCTATTGTTTTTAGCAGTCTGTTGCCTACTTGTAGTCCATAAAAAGTCCAGGTTAACTGAATAGAAAATACATTTTTTATGGTAGAATGCAATTTACTTTTTTCCTTCTTTCTTCCCACATTTCCTTTTTCTGTACCTTTCAATCTCACTTAAAGATATGTACCATTGTACATTGTCCCATTCTTTGGCATCTATTGATTTTGATTGTCCCTCCTTTATCAGCTGTAGACATGCACAGTTCATACAGTGCCGAGCCAGAGCTAGCTTTTATCCCAGATTTAGGAGTCTGGATGCAGCATTTTGATTTATGGACTTCTGTTCTCCTTCCCTTACTACCTTTCACCTAGAATTTAATTTGAGGTAGCTCTCCCCTCAAAAAAGGCCCAGAGTATGTAGGTGTATGTACTTGTAGAAGCACATCATGACCGAGTGGTGCTAAAATATTGTAGTGAAATATGCAGGTAAGGCAAACTTTGTTGAGTAAGCTTTTACTACTGCTGGAATGTCAGTGTGCAACCTATATTTCCATCTGAAAAAATGCCTGAACATGATTACAGTAATGCCTACAGTCAATCTTGCTGAAAACATGTAGGAAGGAAAAATTACCTTTCACTTTTCCTTTGTGCTTTTATAAGGTACTATCGTTTTCTCCTAATAGTCAGCCAGCTTCTCCCTTGCTGAGCAGATCCATGTACATGCCAACAAGGGAGCAGGAAAGATCTTCTAAAAACTTAGAGGAACTTAAGAAAAACTCCATTATCTAGTATTTAAAGCATGCCCTTGTGGAAACCAAAAATTTTTCAGAAAGCATCAGTTCTGGAAATGCCACTTTAGGACTTCTCTAGCACATGGTATCAAGTACTGCTTTGCTCAGTTCTAATAAAATGCTCATATTGTGTCATTTCTGTGACTTAAGGCAGGTTCTGCTGTGTTTTGAAGTTGATTTTAATACCTAGAGGAGGTGCTGCAAGGACTATTCCCCCCCATTTTAGATTTGGATGTCTTGGTTGTAGTGCATCTGATGTGAATTTCTCTGCCTGTCTATTTTGGATTTTTTTTGCTGTTTGTCTTTGGGAACTGTCTGAGATTGTCTCTTCTTGAGCTGCTAAAGCAATATCTAAAGCCTGGATTGACTTTTCTAAAATCTGGATTTTGTATATACTTTAGTGGAAACCAATATATACTATAGGACAAAACATAAGCTTTGAGATCTCTAGGTCTTAAGGAGGAAGGCTTTAGACTTGAGAATTTGGGAATTGGGGAGTACAGGAAGAAAGAAAAAGATCGTAAGAGGTGAAAGACCTCAGCAGGGGATGAGCCTGTTTCTACAATTATGATGGATCAGTTAAGGCATGATTGTAGTAAACATCTTGTCCTCGTGAATAACAACGATGTGTATTCACCAGTTGCTGTAGTTTCTCTAAGGCAATTGTTTTTTCTCTTTCAGAAATCACAGCACCCACCCTTTGGATTAAACACTTGGTCATCAAAGATTCCAAACTGAACAGCTCCAGTATAAGGAATTCAGGTAATGTTCCATCTGGAAAAAAACCCCCATGTTTCTTTTAACTAGGCTGCAGTCCCTCAGACTGTTCTTGTTTCATTCTTTCTCTGTTGAAGTTATTCTGCTGCTTTTCGTTGTTGCAGGACCAGAAGTACAGGATATAAAATTTCAGGTAGCATATTTTTTTTTGTGTCCAGAAGGCCACAGTCGATGTATGTTGAGGGATGTTTCTGTTTCCTCAAACTGTAACTCACGAATCTCTAATTTCTTCATCTGTTAATTCATCCCAGACAGCTGTCATCTTTATTCTGTTGGCTGTTCAGCAGCCTTTCATGGATGTACAAACTAATGTATTTAGTTCTGAGATCTGGGATATGGGTTTGGTCTAAGCAGTTGAGAAAATATAGAGGGGCTTCTTTTCTAGCAACTTCAAGATTCTTCTCTGTAGAAGATTTTTTTTTGATAGAGAAATGGGCGGATTATTTCACTATTTCACAACTGAATTTAGTTTACTTATGCCTGGGCCTAAGTGAATGTCGAGATTATTTTTGTGTGTTATTTAGAGTGGATCAGGGAAGACCTGAGCACAAAAAAAACCCAAAGAAGAGGTAATAAACATGAGTGGGAAAAGGGGGAGCAGGAAGATGTGAAGTTAGGATGTAAAACTTGAGCTTGGACCTGGAGACGAAACTGAAATCTCAAGAAACTGCAAGAATCTGAAGAGGAAAGTTAGGGATTCTTGGCAGGAATGACATTTATCTGATAAATTTTAACTGAAGTGGGAGAAAAGAAGGTGGTAAAGGAAGTATCAAAAGATAAAAATTGCTTTCAGAGCCATGGGTTTGCTTTAAGGTTTAAATAGGAGTTGCTACTATTGCATATATTATTTAAATAATATATGCCTAGAACAGCTGTTCTGGGAAGAACTCCAGTCCCCAGAACAAATACATTGTGATAGCCTGAAGTACCTCATCACCTGGTATTTCTGGATTAGTCAGAAAGCATGTGCTGCACTCAGCAGTTCCTTTAACCTTTCTCTACTACTTCCAGCTGCAGCATGAAATCAGTGCTAGGTTAAGTGAGATTCTGCTGCAGAGTGAAGGAGAGCTCTTAGTGAGAGGACATCCATTGTTGCCCAGACCCCAGTTTTAGCAGCAGTCTCCTGTACCCTGCCTCCTAACTGTTTTGCAGTAGGGTGGTCAGTATAGGAACTGTGTGACAATCATCCAGAAGCTTTAGATGATGCAGGAGTTACCAGCATCATTCTTTAAGGATGTCTTTCACAGGACTGCAAATGCAGTTTGTTTCATGAACTTCTGGGATAACCAGACACAGTGCAATTGAAGGTGATGGTTTAATATTAAAATCATATGTAAAGGGTCTTACGTATCTTGGAGATCTTTAGGCAATAAAGATTTCCTTCTAACGCAGCAAATCTGGTAGCTGCAATGGAAATAAGCGTTCTTAGATCTGTATTCTAGGAGGCTACAAAGGGACTTGAGAGTGGGAAGGTCTTTTACTTGAGAGCCTGTCTTTCACCCTTTCTTGGCCCAACAGAGCCAAAGTAGGCTGGCTTTAACGTTGTGAAGGCAATTGCTTTGTTTGTTTCCTCAGGAAGCTGCCTGGTATAAACCAGATTTTTGCTCAAAAAGAGTTCCTTTTGTGGGTTTATTTGTCCACTTTTTTCCCCAATTTCTTCTGATGTAATTTCTGTTATTCAAACAAGATTGCAAACATGCTACAAATTGAAAATGATCCTCTGGAAAATCCAAGAGTTCCATAAAAGCTGCTTTCTACAGCAAGCTAAAAGATGTGTGGTTCATCTGACTCAGCCTTACCGATTGCCCTGACAAATGCTCATTTGCTATAGTGGCAATCTATTGAGATACTGGGTTACCAATTTTTAGCCCCAAATTTCCATGTTAGGCCATACAAATAAACAGCCTTCTCAGTTTCCTGTACCAAATTACCAATATCCAGAAATGCTGCTCCATCAAAACAGTGATATGGTTTAGCTTATATTAGGTGTTGGGCTACTTTTAGTCTGTTTCTTTCAACCAGTAAAGCCTAGTGCCCTTGTTTGGTTACTTTCATCCCTTGTTAAAAGGCAATGTAGGGTAGGTGGAATTGGACAACAAAGAGCTGTTGGAGGTAATTATCATTTAGAACCAGGTTCTTCAAATGTCTTCAGGTTGTTCTTGGCTGAAGATGACAAAACAGTTATCATGAGATGGGCATGCAAAAGTAGGGGATGTTTTTAATTGCTTTTGTCTCTTGTCAGATCAAAATATTGATGCTCAGCACACTTCTGATATTCTCTTTACCTTTCAAGGGTTAAGGTAAGTTTTACTAGTGCAAGATTTGGATTTTTGGCTTTGGTATTAGCTCAGCTATATTGTCTCTCTGAGCTTGCACTTACTGTCTTGAAGCAGATACAGCCTGGTATTCCCTTGCAGAAATTTAATAGGATCACTGAAATTAGCAGTGATAAAAGATTAGTAGTAGGTCATCTAATCTACTGCCTTGGGGCTAGTGAATGTTTGTACTGCATGAAGAGCAGCATTTTCTAGTGTAGCATAAATGCAATAAAGATTTCATATCTTCCCACAGGAAGCTGCTCTGCTATCTGAACTCAATCTCAGAAATTTTCTTTTTGTAATATCCTAGTATATTTTGTAATATATTATTTTGTTTCTGTTCTTTCACTAGTCCTAAGTTCTTGAAAGCCTGCCCTATTCCTTGGACTCTGTATACTGAAACATTTAACTCTGATCTCTCTCCTCCCTGAAGTGGTTGTATAGCCCTGTCCTTTACAGTGAAGAGAAATCCAATAGATACTACTGTCAGAGGATGTGTGCTGCTCACTAATCAGCACTGACATTGGACATCTTGGAAAGCTAGCACCATCACTATACTGACCATGAGGAGAATTTAGGAACTGCTATACAGAGAAAAATAGGCTCTATAATTTGCCATCACTGTCTTTGGTCAATATTAGGCTTCAGAGTGAATGAACCACCAAGTAGCTGAATACCCCAGAGCTTGTGACACTGTTGCATACACAGCCTGTATCTTGTAAGAGCTGCATTTGAGATCTGAGTGTTCCACCTTCCATATAGTGTTGACAAACAGAAGAGGTTCTCCTGAAACAGTCCTTTGTTTTGGAGCATTTATATTTTCCTTGGCATGTGTAAATAGCAATTAAGCTAGGGATCAAGAAAAGCAGAATGACTCTGGCCTGGTGATTAGAGCACTTGACTGAGAATCTGGATGTCTCCAGGCATTTTGCCACTGGATTTTTTCTAGGCTAAGTAAAAAAACCTTGCTAGGGGAGGGGATTGCTAGTGCTCTTACCCCCACCTGCCTTGAATTAATGAAGTGATGACTAGATCCCTTTCTCAGTAGGGTGAGATACAGGTTCAAATCTTCTCATTCAGGGGCAGAAACCAAAATATGAATGTGCTCTAGCATCTGGACTGTTGAGTAGCAGAAAAGTTACTATTTTTCCACACTTACAAATGAAGTCTTCTGTCTTTGTGAAGCCTAAAAGCCCAAAAGTCATTTTTTTCTTTTCAGGGCAAGTGAAAGATTTAGG
The DNA here is from genome assembly GCA_013398155.1 of Pedionomus torquatus. NCBI lineage: Eukaryota > Metazoa > Chordata > Aves > Charadriiformes > Pedionomidae > Pedionomus > Pedionomus torquatus. The sequence goes on from VZRU01005983.1 coordinate 142,838, forward strand.
TCAAACAGTATTTTGTTTGCTGTGGCAAGAAGACAAAACTTTTTGGGGTTTTTGTTTTGAACTGATTTTCACCTTCCCTAAACATGCACATCTGCTTGTGCGCGCACATGAATACTCCAAACCAAGCTTGTTATCTAGCACTGCCCTCTGTGATGTCTTATTTATTTTTAACACCACCAGAGCAGGAGGTGATACGGATGGTACCTTCACAACGGCCATTCTCTAACCAGTGTTGGTGGGAACAGTCTCTTCTAATGCTGTTGCAGTCTCCTATCTTCCTACCTCCTCCCCACAACATATTACAGCCTTACACAGTCCAAATGATTATTCTTTTAGGGAAACATAATAATACATCTCACTTCCAAGAAAATACATCTAATGGCTGCCTGTTTGGGAGCACCCTGTTTGTCTCCACTGAGGAATACATAGTTGTTCCTTGTTTCCAGGATGGGGTTATCTCCAAATCTGTGCTATTTAGTGATTTGGTTTTAGTTAGCAAGAGATTTCAGCCTATACCCAGCTTACCCTGACAACCTTTAAGAAAACCACAGAGTGATGTAATGAGCTCATGCACGGAAAAATAAACAGCTCTAGAGAAACCAGCAGTAGCAGCCTCAAGTAAATATTCTGCAGTCACTGGGGTTTCGAACATGATGTTATTTGAAAGGAAAAATGAGTAATATATTAAGGTTAGCAGCTGAAGACAGGTTTGTGTGTGCCTAATTAAAAAAAAAAAAAAAGAAAAAAAAAGAAGAAAAAAAACCCCCATGGCTCTTTATTTCAGAATCTTGCTTGTTGAATGGGGGTCTATTCTGTTTGGCTCTGGCACCCAAGCATCATGCAGGCATCCCATGTGACAGCTTTCTGGTGATAGAGCTTTCCGCTCTTAGTGGACAGAGTATAACTGTAAATGGGCCTTGAAAACAAGAATGGTGGTATTCATGTTTCCTAATGCTACTTGCTAATTGAATTCACTCCAGCCCAAACTTTAGGGCTTCTCAAGGGAATAAATGGCTTGGAAGCTGTGTGTTTGTATATAAAATTGTATATATACTTTTAAAGAAGCAGAAGCACACCCTGCCATTCACCCCAAAGGGAGCCTGTGCATTCTTGGGTACAGTTAGTCTCCGATCTACCCAGTGAGGTGGAGTGTGATTGTATTGCATATACTACCATGACCTCGGTTTTCATTCCTTCCTTAAGGTTTTTCCTGCCTATTTTTTCTTTTTTTTTTTTTTTTTTTTTGGG
>VZRU01005983.1:144106-176898 GCA_013398155.1 Pedionomus torquatus
TTTTTTTTTTTGGGGGGGGGGAAGGCAAGATAACCCACATGGCACCCCAAAATAGCTCCCTCTTTCCAGTACTCACCTAGGAAGTGAAGCCATCTTGTTGCACACTTTTCTTAAGGATCAGGGATAGTGATTGCTCCTAGAGGTGGCTGTTCTCATGGTATGTTGCCTTACCTATGTGGAATCTTCCTAGGTTCCTGTACATTAACAAAGAATCTGCTTTTAAGCTACCTATGTTGAGAATCAGTGTAGTTCCTCCTGAGTCAGATTGTCAGTTGAAACCAACCACCTTATAACAGGGCAGAGCCTGCTGATTTCCCCTTGAATATGACAGTTTTAGTGGGCTACACCATAACTAGGCACAGTTAGATAAGATTGTATCCTACTTGCTACTACTAAAGCAGTTGTGTTAGTTCAAAACCGACTAGCTGTTTCTCCATGCCAGTTCTGTTAATGTTACTGTCCAGATGTCTATTACAGGATTGTACGTTCTTCCCCAAAATCTGTGGCTGGTTAGCGTTAGTCAGGTCACCAAATGAAGGAGATGGGTGGAAGCAAAAGTTGATCTCACTTCATCAGGAAAGTAGGTTGAGAAGGAGAGGTAATCAGGCACAAGTGTGCTTTAGTGATACCTGAATAAGATGTTACAATGGCTTTGGAACTGAAGAATGTTGGTGCCTGGGAATGACATGCTAATGCTGACTGTAGTCCTCAGTGAACATTCTGGTGCTTCCATCTCCTCTGGGCATAACACCTGGTAGTAGTGGCTCTTGAACTTTCACATAGCTGAAGAGTTAAAAAGAAGTGTCATGGGAGGGAACCAATGAGTTGGAACGCTTTTGCTTTTTCTACTATCCTCTATTAATGTGTCTTCTTTCACTCTTGTCCTGCATCTTGACACAGTGCTCCTCTGACCTGGCACAACTATTGGGCTAAAACTGTCACTTTGCTGTCCGTCCTGGCAGAAATATTTATACTCAGACCTTTGTATTAGTCCACTGACACCTTTTTTTTTTTGTGAGGGTTGGTTTGGTTTTGAATTTAGGTTCTGGCTTGATATCAAATAAAGCAATCTTAGCAGGAGCTGCTGTTGCTTATGACATGTTACTAATTCCCTTTTCACTGCAGATCTTTATACTCTGACTTCTGCCTTCTTGCAAGCCAAAATGTGATGTTTTCTCCCTTATTTTCTATCCTTCCTTTCCTATCAGCCCCATCTGTGGGTCAACCACCTCTTCCTGTCTTGACTGCTGCTTGGGAGGCCTCTGTGTCTTCTTCCCTCCTGGAAGTTCTGAGAAGATATGATATATAATGCCTGAGCATGATTCTCCCACAGTCTCGGTGTGACAGGTGTGATGAAGAAGGGAGTGTGCAGGGGAGAGTAGAAGCTAGGAGAATGGAAGAATCTAGGACCAGGGCCCTTCCCAGACAGCCAGCAAACAAAGTCATAAATAAGATGCCATTGGAGACCAGTTAATCTGCTCTATGAAAAGGTGCAAAGTATACGAGTGGGGAAAAATAACATTGTATAATAATCAGCATGCAACCGTAGGTGTTAAACTGTATGCAGCTAGGCAAATAAATGAAGCTCCCCCTGAGTGCTGTGTGATAAATCATTCCCAAAGAATTCAGTCACTCCCCCCTCCTTATCCCCCAAAGAAAGAAAACAAATTACTCTAGACATGGAGTCATAACTGCTACTCTGCAGCTGCCAGTTAGGGCGAGTGGACAGGGAGCAGTAGGAGAGGGGCGAAGATATAAGAAGCTGGGGTAAAAGTGAGAAAACCCAACCCTGCCTTTAAAGCCACTGGGGATTTGGAGGGGAAAGGAAATAAGCTCCAGCAGCAGCAGACATTACCTGAACATACAGGGTCAAAGGGAAAGTGGAGAGGTCAACTTTATAGAGTTTGTTTTACTTTTAGCAGAAGCTAGTTCATTTTGGAGAGCTTGCATTGATTTGCTGAAGTAATTCCTTAAAGTGCTCCTTGCTGTGTATAATAGCAGCATTCAGTACAAGTTTGTGGATCTGCAGTTCAGACATCCATTTGAATGGATGTTGATGCCAGCAGATAGACTGCACTTGCTGACTCTCCTTTCTGCCTCAAAATATTCCTGTCAATGTCACCAGAAAGATTATAACGTTCCTTAAGGTGCCACAAATAAGGAGAAGCTGTTTCAGAGTAGTGGCTTAACCTGTGCTCCTGATTCCCTCTGGCAAAAGTTCAAACCTAGGCTTCTCTTGAAACAAAAAGCCCTGGCTTGCAAGTGATTTGCAAAGAGACAGCTGAAGAAAAAAAGGATTCAGTGGTACACAGATCAGTGTGTCCCTAAGAGTGTCTTCTGCCCCCAGCATTGTCCAAGGAGACAATGGATATAGCCTAGAAGAGTGAGGGAGTAGAGCTGTGTTCCAGAACTGCTGGAAAAACCTGACCCTCCCATGAAGATTTCCTTCTTCTGGTGCCAGACTTAGGGTGAAAAGGTTCTCCACTTTGGAGGGTTTTGGAGGTAGGATAAGTGAATAAGGAAAATGTGCAAGGCCCTGCAGAAATATCAGTAGGGCTTGTGGAGCGGCAGCATGAGACACTTGAGGAAAATGTCATAGAATCATTTAGGTTAGAAAAAAACCTTAATATCATCAAGCCCAACTGTTAACCTGAAACTGCCAAGTCCACCACTAAACTGTGTCCCCAAACACCATGTCTACATGTCTTTTAAATATTTCCAGGGATGGGGACTCTACCACTTCCCAGGGCAGCCTGTTCCAATGCTTGACAACTCTTTCAGTGCAGACATTTTTCCTAATATCCAATCTAAACCTCAGTGCAACTTGAGGCCTTTTCCATTCATCCTATCACTTTTTACTTGAGAAGTGAGACCAATGCCTGCCTCACTACAACCTCCTTGTATGTTGGATGTGTTCTGTGTACTTTCAAGTTGATGTCAACAGACCTGTGAGCTGTAAGAGTCCTGTGTATATTTTGGGGGTGTGGGGCGGGATTAAAAGCTACCATCCTTGTGTTCCCTTTTCCTTTTGCACTTTGCCAGACCACTAAAATAATAAGTGGTCAATGGGAAGCACTGAGTACATTTCTTGGTACAGGTTGGTAGTGGCTTAATTGTACGCTTTTCAGGCTATTGAAATGGGATCTAAGTAGCTGGAAGGACCTCTTAGTAGAAGGAAGGTCCTGAGGGTTTTCCCTGAAAAGTCAGGAAAGAAGGCCGGGTAAAGAACCTGCCTTCAGACCCAGGCAAAGAGAAGGGAGTATGTTTGAAAACAAGGCAGCATTCAGTCCCCTGGAACATATTAAGGAGAAAGATGTGTTAAACTCTGGGTGAATGGGATGGCATTTCACTGGTTTCTGTTGCCTGTGTAAGGTTGCAATTTGGAGAAATCATTCTGGGATGAACACTAGACTCATCTGTAGTCTCATTCTGTAGTCCTTCCCTTTCTTTTCAACCCAGGATGTGGAAGGGGGCTACCTCCACCTCATGACACCGGTGAAGCAGGGGCAGTTTCTGTCTTTGTGGGTGATGTCTGAATCCTGTATGTTATGTCACTGAACTTCCAAAGCCTGAACATTTTGCCAGAGACATCTGGCTCAAGCTAAATGTCCAAGAGTGAGCACTAGAACTCCTGTCAGAGACAATTCCCTCTGTCTCCTTGTAAACTTATAAATACTACAGGAAAAAGTTGATCTGTCATTACATGAAAAGACCCATCGCACTGTAAACCTGTCTCTCTTCCCCCTTTTGCTCACCAGCAGTAGCATAAAAAAAGAATATTACTGTAGTTAGGAAGGGTAGTGTGAAATACTTTCTACCTGCCTGTGACAGTTCTCAAAAGCTTTCTATTTGGTGTCTTATAATTATATACTTACGGTACTGCAAAAATAGTGTGCTCATATACTCCAGCCAGCAGAGGTGGGCAAGTTCTGCAATGATTTCTGTGCTGGTTGTTCCAAGCGCTATTAAAAACAGGTGTGGAAGTGAAAATAATTTCCCAGTAATGTTAAGGCTCCAGTGGAAACACCTATGTCTTATTTTATTGAAGAAGAGCTGCGACAGGGTAGGTGTAGGCTGAACACTAGGAAAGAATTTTTCACAGAAAGAGTGGTCAGAATGTGTTTAAGAATTGTTTAGATGTGGTATTTGGGTATATGGTGTAGGGGAGAAATTTGTAGAGTAGTTGGATGGTTGGACTTGATGATCCCAAGGGTCTTTTCCAACTTGAATGATTCTATGAATAGCATTCCTCAGTGTGGAAAGAATGCAGTAGAGAAAGGAGTATAGGGAAAATGAATGAATGTGTTCAAAGACAGGTGGCTTATCTCAAAGATAGGTATGCCACAAGCCATAGTGCTTAGGAACTATGTGAAATGGAAAAGAGGAGTCAGGAAATTAAAAATGCAAACTCTGGGTAGCTTCCCCTCAAAACTGCAAGGACTGTCTAAGGTTGGAAGCTTTTCTACTGCTGATGAACTGTCCTGGTGTAAAAAACTGATGAGGGCTGCATTTTGGTGCCAAACTTTCTCTGCTCAGACTGGAAACTTTTCATTGGGAAGGTACTGCACAACTACAGTTGTCATACAGAATATGGAAGCCAGGTGTATTAGGAAGATCAAACCCTAAATTCTGGAAACTTAAACCAAATATTTTCAAGTTTTTAGGCCATATTTGCAAAGAGGTTGACTCACTCATCTAGGATCTGCTGGAGCTTCTCAGCTTGTGTGAGGAGACTGAAAAAGATCTGAAGAGGTCACTTATGTTTTTTTCCTCCCCTTTTTAACTTGGGTTCATATCCAATTAACAACAGCTCTGCTGTGTGAACCTGTTCCTAATGCAGTGACAGGGATCCCACTGATTCTTCCAGTGGGTGAACAGTGAATCACCAGGGCTTTTTTTATTTCAAACCTAAATCTTATTTCTCCAAGTAAGCTGACTGCTACTTGAACTACCCATGGGAAAAAGATCTATGACCATCTTTTTTTTTATATAACAGCTTTTATGTCTCAGAAGACTGAATGTCATCCCTAGACTAAACAAATGGAATTCTTTCAGCCTTTTCTCATAGATCAAGTTTCCTAGACCTCTGCCTGTTCCCTTTGCTCTCTCTTGCACTCTTGCCAAATGGCCCACCTCTCCCTCAAAGTTCAGCGCCCAGAGCTGGACATAGGGCTGATTTAAAGGCTCACCAGCCCCGGTGGCTGTTTCTTATGTGAGGCCTCTGTCACTACACCCCAAGCTAGATTTACCTGTTCTGATTTTTTTGTTGCTGTTGTTTGCAGTGTCATGAAGTTGCAGACTTTTTTGTGGTCTACTGAAGCTCCTGACCGTTTTTTTCCTAGTCTTGCTCTCTTGCCAGTTTCCTCTCCATGTATGGGATTTGTCCTTGCTGGTTGTTATGGTTTGCACTTAATAAGTTGCGATCATGCTGATTTAAAACCATTTATCAAGATGACTTTGAATTCTTTCCTGAATTTCAGTCTGTAAATTGGATTCTATGTTCCATTAGCCAAATCAGTCATTTAATTTGATGCAAAACAAGTCTCATGATCGCTTTCAGTACTAAAAGCACAGAGAACTTTTGAGACTTCTGTTCTTGGAGCATGTTTTACTTAACCTGCAGTGTCAGGTAACTATCTCATAGTAATTGTATGTAGTCTAAATTTTCTTCATTTGCTTGTAAGAATGACACAACTTACCATATAGTCTAGTGAACCAGAATTTAATCAGAACTCTTTCTAATGCATTATGTATTAATGTGCAAATATTTCCAATTTTTTGCCAGCATGTTTTACTGTAGCCATAAAAACCTCATTATTCTCTTTCTACCATCCATCCTTCAGCTAGTGTGGCTAGCTTTAGGAGGGCTAGGACTGTGTGACTGACTGCTTTGAGAGATGGAGTAGTAGAAGAAGCCCAAGCCCTGACTAAGAGACAGTTGAGTTAGAATTGCAGGGACAGGTAGCTCTCAGCTAGCAGGTTTGAAGATGTGTAGGTGTTGAGCTTTATTCCTGTGTGGTTTGGAAACCCTGTGGAACAGACTCCTAGCTGGGCAGCACCCAATGCCCACAGGTTCTGCAAAGTGACCACAAGCTGTGCATGAAAAAGTCCCTCAGCAAGTTCATTCTAATTCCTGTGACAGTGCTTCCTTCAGCCATTCCTCCTTATTTCAAGCTAAAGGGTAAATGTTGAACAGGCTTCACATCACATAACACTGGCAGGTGTGCAGTGCAGCTTTATCACTTTGAGCAGAAGGAAAATGGCAGGGGAAGGATGTGTTCCTGGATAGCTGATGTTTAATGAGCCACTTGGAACAACGCATTTTTAAAAATTGTAAGCCACCTGTTAAACCTTTGCATTGTACTTGCTCAGCCCTGGAAAATGGAGTAATGTGTTTCTTCTGTAGCCTGTGCCTTGAGAAATGAAACTGAGTGAGTACCACAGTAAATCAAGGAATGGTCAACTGGTACCGTGTTGGGAGCACCTGCAAGGTTTGTTTTCTTCTTTACCTTTCTATTAGCCAGAGTACCCTGGAAGGACCATGGTTGCAAACAGAACAGGGTGGAGCAGGTAGCAGCACTGATGTCTAACTGAGGTGTAGAGAGATTTACTCTATCCCCATGAGCCATATTTACTCAGCTGTTATTGTGCTCCTGGTAAACACAGAAGGGGTTGTTTCTCTGCCTCCACCCACAGCTCTGCTCGGGGGACAGGCAACTAGTGCCTATTCACTGTGTTGCTTTGTGAGTCCTGCCAGCTCTTGTCCTTGTGTGTACCCAAGGCTTTTCAAATTGTCTTTCCCCTCTGAGGCAGAAGGGATGCAAATCTGACCTGCAGATAAAACCTGTGCCCAACTTTCTCTTCGGAATGAGGCTGTGCTTTCTGCCCACGGCTTTTGTAAGTCCCATACTGGGATGAGGCACCTGCTCTCTAAGAGTGGACCTGGGTCCTATTTGCCTTTATGCAAACAGAAAAGTACCTTTAAGCTGCTGTACAGGCTATGATAAAATAACCAGTTTAAGGCTCCTCTTCTCTGCTGCAGTAGAGTGAAGACAAGCTAAATAAAAATGAGAATCAAGCCTGTTTGAATGAAGCTGTCCTGGGAGACAGACGAACACTTTCTCTCACTGAGAGAAAAACTGAGGTACAAAGCCACTTAGTCCTCACTTTTGGGTTGGCACAGGATGTCAATAGGAACTTGGCACTAGATATCCATACTGCTGCCTTTTGTTCTGTGCTGTACTAGTTCCTCAAAGAGGGGGAAAGCTAGGAGTTGGACAAAAATTATTTGGGAGAGGCATGTGTTTGATTTTTTTGAAATGGTATTTTGAAGTCGGATCCCTGTTGCAGCACTAACAATGGGGATTGGTCAAGAATGTGTCAGTAAAAGATCTTTTCCTCCCTTCTGATGAATGCTTGTTCATTAAAACGGAAGCTTTTTGTGGGAACTCCATGGGAAAAGTTTCCCCTGTCAAGACAGAATTTCTGGTCAAAAGAAATGAGAGAGGGGAAGAGAAGGAAATCTGCCCTGCCTGGCATGCCTGTGTCTCTGGGGTTAGACTGTTCACATAGGTTCATTGGGGCTGGGCAGAAGCACAGAGGGGGGTTAGACCCTCTCTTTTACCTGGTTTGGAAGAAGGACTCCTGTCTCTCTAGGGTGTAGGGATTTCTCTAAGGGTGGTTGGTTTTGGTGTCACAGTCTCCCTCTTCTTTTACTAAGGAAAAAAATTGGGTGTAGAAGAACAATATTTTCAAAAACCAATCCACTGTGGTTGGATGGCGGATCTTCCTTATGTCCTGCCGTAATGACCCACAGCATCCTTGCAGCCCCAGCGATTGATGCTTGATCTTTTGGCTCTGATAGCAATGAGAGTTGTTGTTGTGTGTCAGGAGGGTGGCTGGGGGAGGCTGCCTTGTCCCCAGAGCAACACATCCGCTGCATCCAGCCCTGCAAGCTGAGCATGAGAACTGTTAAGCACAAACCTTTGGTTAGATGCTGCTAGAAACCCTCTCTTCTCAACTTTGTAAGGTAAACAAACACCCCATCTCTTTAATAACTGTCTAGTTTATTAGACAGTCAGATGAATCCCTTACCTCATCCATCATTTTTATTTTTATTGTGCGGGCACTAGATGTATGTTTGAATGTGTGTACTTAAGGGAATGAGAGACCTTTTTATGAATCTGACCATGTATTTCTCAGAAGGCCATTACTAGGGGAAAATTGTTGCATAAATAATGTACAACTTCAGATGTCCGAGCCCTGTTTTCCTGCAATAGCTCATGACTTTGGAGACACCACTTCCAAAAATGTTTTAAGGAGTGTTAGAACCAGTCAAGAGTAAGAAGGAACAGTCAGCATTTTAAAGCTGAGCAGTTGAGGTAAAATGGATATTTCTGCCAGTGATTTTTTCCTTCATATGTGCATGTATTGTCTATCGTCTTTTTTTGGGTTGTGTTTTTTTTTTTCCTTTTTTTTTTTCTGTCATTGGATTTGTTATAATCAAGATTTGTTGTCTCCCAAAGGTTTTTATTCCCCAGCAGCATTGAGTCGGCAAGTGTTACTCAGCTTCTTTTCTGATGGTTGTCTTAAGTCAAAGCAGAGCTAGCAGAAACAGAGGAATGTGACAGTGCCTTTAAAAAAAAGATAAAATAGTGTAACATTATTGTTTGTCCTGAGAAGGCTGTTTGTGTCCCAGTGACTTGTCTTAAACATTTAGAGAGAGAAGAACATTTAACATAGGCACAGAAAGAAAACCTTTATCTTTCTGTGCCTGTAACCCCCATTAACTCAAACAGGGAATAGACTTATAAGTACCCTGCACATATAATAAATATATGCTTCTTCCTAAAATGACAGCTTAATTTCATAGCTGGCACTAAACTTTCTAGCTTGGCCATAGGCTTTCAGTGTCCTCCATAAACCTGGCCTTGGCAACAAAAGCAAAGTTTCCAGTAAGCAATCTGGCTGGAACAGGCTGACTTCAGTGTCCTGGAGCTGGGATAGCATTTGATGGTCCCTTCGTTACCCATGAGACTATCTTTCAGGGTGCCAGCATATGCAGTTCATGCCAAGTCCCATACTAGGGAAGCTGATGGTATGGATTTCCCAGCTGACTTTGCCAGCTGTTGAAATACACCCCAACTATTAATGCTCATGTTTATTTTTTTAAGGGAATTAAGTACTATTAGGGTGGTAGCCTGGAGGAAAGAGCCTCTCTGGGGGCTAGTACTAGCTAATACTTTCTTAGTAGACAGATGTCGCTGAAGGAACTTTCCACAAGGCAGCTGTCACAGCCTCCATTCAGTGTCAATGTGTTTGCTGTTCTGATCCTCTCTAGCTCAGGGAAAGTATGGTGGATCTGCAAAGGGTTCAGAGAAAGAACTGGGTCAGCTGGGACTTTACAGCATGTAAGAGATGAAGTAGAAATCTGTAAATCAGAGAGAGGCAGGGAGAGGTACTGTAAACTGTTCACTGCTTCATCCTCCAGAAGAACTAGGGTCAGCAAACAAAACTAGTTGGAGCAAGGTTTAGATCAAAATATGTGCTGTGTTCCATACGCAACGCAGCAAGCCACAGAACTAGCTACAGGATGTCATAGTCAATAAAAGTTTGTAAGGTGAGACATGATGAATAGATGGAAAAACCTTTGTTATTCACTGAATACAAACTCCCTGTTTATCTCTGCAAATTTCTGATCCACCACTGCTTGAGGCATAGAATACATGCAGGAAAGAAATATATGTTTGTCCTGTTCCTCCATTCTCTAAGCTTCTGCTTTTGACCATGGCTGGAGGTGAAACAGACAAGTTGGGCCTCTGGTTTGTTCCAGTATGTCTGCTTTATGTTCTTGAGGATGTAATGTGACAGATGAGACTTTCATAGTGGCTACTTCTAGGTACATGCTAGAAATGAGAAAAATTTAATCTCCCAGCTATTTCAGTTGTACTGCATCAGTACTAATGACAGGCCATTGAATACTGATGACAATAGCACATTTTGAATCATTACATCTATTTGATGTCAACTGGAAAAAACATGTAAGATTTCTTTCACTTAGCCCTTAACACTCTTCAGACAGGAGTGGCTACCAATTAGTTCCGTATTCTGTTAGCAAATACTGTGAATATTCAGGTCCCACAAATTGCTGTTAATATGTATAGAGAATTTTTTGCCATTTTTTGTGTGTAAGTATTTACACTTATTCTCTGTAATTTGCATACCTAACTGCACATGTATGTAAAATAAGATACTAACTCATTAAAAGACATTTATTCTTTCTTTGTTTTATGATTTCTGTAAAGTAGCTTTTTTTTTTCCCTGACACCACCCTTCTCCCCCCCCTTTATTTTTTTTTTTCATTTTTAGTGCTAGTTTTGCAAGACTCAAAGGACTGGAGAGTTCTTGCTTTGACTTTGTGCACTCAGGAAGCTTTGGGGATTTCAATAGAAAAATTTCTGGAATGCAGTTCTCTTCAGCAGAAGGGTTTTTTCTTTTGCCTATTATATAAAACGATGATAGGGAATTCTGTCCTTTTTTTTTGCTTCCCCAAGCTGCATTTAATGATCCTCCTCACCTGAGGGCCAAGGTGTGAATTGCTGTCGGCAGACCAGGGGTAAGCAGGGGCCCCTCATGATGTAAGTGGTTTGTTAAGAAGCCTGCAGACCTCTCGCTCAATGACTCCTCTGTCCATGTACAGCTTGGGAACAGTCACAGGGCCTTTTTTTCAGATGTGAAATCTGTCAGCAAAGTGAAGTCAGCTTAAATATCAGCTGAGGCTTGAGCTCCCTTTCAGTTTTTGTTGACTTTATCCCCTCCTGCTCCTTCCTGATCAAGTTTCTCTCTGCTTGAGTCAGACTTACCGACACTTAGAAGTTTTTATTCGGTGGCTTGGTTGTATGGATTTGTGTGTGGCAAAATTCAGGTGCCCTTCGTATTCCCAGCCTCGACAATGGTCTGAAATACTAAGGAGAGGGAAACCATTCTGAGTCTTTGAGACTCCTTAGCTGCTACAGTTTGATTAGAAACCAGCAGAGTGGTTCTGGTGCCCAAAGCATGCTGTACTCAGTTGGCACTGTGCAGTCCACTGGAGTTTCTTTCTGTTGTACCTGCTGCTACCAAGCTGAGGCATTCTAGTTGTGAATCAGAATCCCTTTACTCCCCAAATACAGAAGAGAAATTACTCTCTGCACCAGCACTTATCACCAAAATATAAGACATAACTGATGGGGTACAGACAGGAAGGCAAAATGCAAGGGAACAGTGAGCACGTGTTGAGCGTGTCCCAGGGGCAGGATGCTGAGGTCTTGCCATGTAGGCTGGCTGACCACGTAAACATCTGCAGGTTTGGGATGAACCTGTGGTGTTGTTGCCTGTCAATGTAAAAGCATTTTATATACTGAAAGCGTGAGAGGATTCTTGGCTGTGGCAAGGAATTCCAGATGTTGTGGCTTATTTATAAAAAGAAAAGAACACACACAGTAAACTGCAAGGGAGACGAAAACTAGGAAGGAGAGAATAACTGTTCCTGCTTCTGCTTTTTGTTGCTCTCTCAAGGATAAAAATTAGGAATTATATTGTTGTCTTTTTTTTTCACCCTAGACTTAGACATGCTTTAAATCCTGGGATCAGCTGCCTTGGCTGCTTTCTGTCCTACGTGCATGCTTGTTTTTTTTCTCTGCGATACCTTCAGTGGTTTCCAAAGATTAGTTTTCCTGCTTCTCAAAGGGCCAGAATGTTTGAAGATTTGTAATTGAGAACTTCTGGCTGTTGATCCAAATAGGTCTTAATGTCCCATTGTGTACTCTGCATCTCTTCCCCCTTTAATGGCAGGTCTATATAGCAGGCAGCAGCCTGGCACTTTTCCGTGCATCTGCCACTTGTCAGCAGGCAATGGTTGAAGAGACAGCATTAGGGCTAAAGGTGTCATGCTGGCTGCAGAAGCCACCTGGGGGGCTTCTTTCTGTTCTTTGGTACATGCCATCAGCGTACTCTGCTCTCTGGTTAGCAATGTCTTTGGAAAGAACCTTTTCTATCTAATAAGCTATTAAGAGACAGAGTCCTACCTACCCCTTGGTAGGAAGCAATGTTATGTGTCCTCTGTTTTCCAGGTGAGGACAATCATGGAGTGTGCTGGAAAGGTGATGGCAGCATAGGTAGAATGGGATATCCCATTCTGTTCCCTGCCGAGGTGTGTGCAGTTGCTTTTTGCTCTGGATAAGATGGTGTTAAAAACAATATTCTGCATCTCTTGGGATTGTGCTGGAGAGATGCTATTGAGAGGGAAGACTCTGGAGAAAAAATGGTGGGGCACAGCAGGGTGTCTGTCTCCTTCATTTAACTGGAAAGTACAAGTCACAATTTAGAATTTCTTAGTACGTGAAAACATCAACTGGGAAATGCTTACCCTGTGGCTACAGTAATAGTGAATTATTGTTATCTGATAGCTCTGTTCCAAAACCCAGGTGAATGGGAACAGTTTTTCTTGCTGTTGCTGGGCACTTGGCAGTCAACATCTATAATCCATAATCTTCTTCTGTTACAGTAGGAGTAAGGTCTCAATCCAGAAGCTCCTGAGTCATAGAATCATAGAATGGTTAGAGTTGAAAGGGACCTTAGAGATCATCGAGTTCCAACCCCCCTGCCATGGGCAGGGACACCTCCCACTAGACCAGGTTGCTCAAAGCCCCATCCAGCCTGGCCTTAAACATCTCCAGGGGTGAGGCATGCACAACCTCTCTGGGCAACCTGTTCCAGTGCCTCACCACCTTCACAGGAAAGAAATTTTTCCTAATATCCAATCTAAATCTCCCCTCTTCTAGTGTAAAACCATTACCCCTTGTCCTATCACTACACTTCCTGACAAAGAGTCCCTCTCCTGCTCTCCTGTAGGCTCCCTTCAGATAATGGAAGGCTGCTATACAGTCTCTTTGGAGCCTTCTCTTCTCCAGGCTGAACAGCCCCAGCTCGCTTAGCCTGTCTTCATAGTAGAAGTGCTCCATAGAATCATAGAGTTATCCAGACTGGTCTAATCACCTTTGTGGCCCTCCGCTGGACCCATTCCAACAGTTCCATGTCCTTTCCATGTTGAGGACTCCAGAGCCGGACACAGTACTCCAGGTCGGGTCTCATGAGCGCAGAGTAGAGGTAGAGAATCACTTCCCATGACCTGCTGGTTTTGCTTCTTTTGATACAGCCCAGGATACAGTCAGCTTTCTGGGCTACATCCTTAGGGATGTAGACGTTGCTGAGAAGGAAACAGGCCCAAAGGTCTCCTAATGTGAACGACACCCATATCTTGTTGAGCTGAGAAAAGTGATGTTGCTTTGAGCTTTTTTCTTCACCTCTCCCAACCTCTCTCATGTCTTCCAGAGAAAGTTCACTCCTGTGACCAGGAAAGGCAGAGTGCCCTGGAGGAGGCCAGACAGAACCCCCGCGAGGGCATCGTCATCCCGGAGTGTGCTCCCGGAGGGCTCTACAAACCAGTGCAATGTCACCAGTCAACTGGGTACTGCTGGTGTGTCCTCGTGGACACGGGACGCCCCCTGCCTGGTACTTCTACTCGGTAAGAGCTATAGATCTGGTGAGATGCCTGCCTGGAGAAGATGAGATATAAAAAACCCCAACCTGTTGCTATGTCAGATAGGTTCCTACTTGTAGAGCAGTCAGCTCTGTACAACCTTCCTTAGAACTAGCAAATGCTGTATGTGATATTCCCTATTGAAAGTTACTCCCTTGCTGTAGGAGTGGGTGCATCATTACTACTGCCCTTACTTTCCTCTGTGTTGAGTATTCATGAAAAGTACCCTTTTTCTTCTCTCGTTTGCAGCTTTTGAGTGGTAGCAGTAACGAGGGCTTTGCTCAAGAGTACAGATCAGGGGCATGAAGAGTGAAAAGACGCGGGGCTTTGTTGCACTATCTTCTGCTCTACATTTCCATGCTGCAGCCACTTGGATCCTGACCAATACAGATTTAGAAAAGTGCTTGGTTGAGCATTGATAGACTTTAAGCCAGTGACAGGTTTTTCTTTAAGTTACTCTGTATCTTAAAACTATTTAGGGAATCTTTTCTAATTTGGGGTTTGGAAAAAAATTATGGGTGCAGCAAGTTGTAAAAACAAGCCAGTAAAAGCTGGGACCTGAACTCTGCTAGATACAGCAATTCTGCAGAGCATAGGCAGTTTTGGAGAAAAGCTCAGCCTGTGCCCACAAGAGTTGGAAGAGGGCTTTGTGCTGTTTGTGGGTTTGTGTTGGTAGCTGGTGCTGAGCTTCAGAGTATGCTCTTCCTTCTCTATTTCTGCTGCTGACTGTCCATAAACAAACAGCTGCTTGGCTTAATAGCTTGTAATAAACCTCTGCAGGTTAATTTGTTTCCCCTGCAGTAAGCAGGTAAGACACAACCCTTTTGCAACCATCTGACACTAAAGCTGTGTCACACAGTTTTGCATCTGCTGTTCTTTTTCAGCTATGAGACCCCAGTGTGTGAAAGTGATGCCAGATCGAAGAGCACAGAGATTGATGATCCATTCAAGGACAGAGAACTTCCAGGTCAGAGAGGAACAACAACCTGTGTCTGCCTTCTTCCTTTTCTTACCTTGGGACTCTTAGGAGGCCAAGAATATTGTTGAGGAGATGGGGGATTTCCCTCACTGCATGTTTTACCATGGGTTTTATTCTGTGTTATTTTGGATCACCTCCAGTTACAGCAGTGAACTGGAAAAGGCTGGGAATGTCCTGGGGGCCAGTTTATTGCCTGTCTGCCCTTTGAAAATATGTCTGGGAGCAGAATTTTCGGGAAAGAAACCTGGATTCCTGTAGGTCCCCTGAGGAAAGAATGGACTCAGCATTGAAAGTTTTTTATCAAATTCTGGCCAGGGCAGGATCCTTTCTGTTTACAGGGCTTTTCAGCAGCTTGGTGCCCCCTTAGAACGAACGAGGACACAGCTGGCAATTGTCAGTGGACCAACTGGCTCCCTGACACACTGTATGGATTAGGCAGGGCAGCATTCCTGATGCACTAAGGTCCCTTAACCAGTGTTGGCTCCTCACTTAGCTGGACTTTATCCCTCATTTTATGCCTGGGACCTGCTTTATCTCCCATTGCTGCTTGTTTATATTCTGCTTTTACCCCTTAACAGAGTGATAAGCCATTTGCCTACCTTGTTTTTGCTCAGAAGATGTGCTGGGCATAGATGTCTGTGCAGCTCCTAAAGATTCTATCCTATATGCCTGTGCTCTGGTTTTTCCTTCACATCACCTTTCTAAGGAGCAGAGTGAGGGGCCCCCACTGACAGGTTAGCCATTGCTGTACTGGGTGAGGGCTGACTGCTTGAAAACAGAAGCTACAGTGAGTCACTCATGGCCCCTTCCATGAGAGAGGTAGAGATCAAGATCTCTGGTGGATCCAGAGCAACCAGCTCTTTCTGCATTTTCTCCTGGCCTTTTCTAGGGCTAACAAAGTGAGTTGTCCCTGAATAGGTTAGCAAAGGAAATTAGGTTTGTTCCAGATATGCCTTCTGTGTCTCCTAATATTCCTCCTGCAGGCTCCTGACCTTGGGCCCTGTAGCTTTTTGCTTAGCAGCTCTGCCCTCAGCAGGGCTCTTTCCTATGCAGCTCCTCTTTTCACAAGTGATGTAGGTATTTCCTATCTGTCTCCCTCTCACATTCAAATTGAATTGGCCAATTGGCTCAACTATTACTTTAGAGGGTAGGAGGAGGGAAACCAGCTAAATGATTGCACTAAGGCTCATTTCCTTAGGAAATTGTGCTAGAATAGAATAACCTTACTTCCATTCTTCCCCATTCCCTTCTCCCCTTGCTTTGCTGCCTCTCCCTGTATTTCCACCCTGCCTCTCCAGAACTACTCCGTGAAAATCCTTTGCTTTTGGGCTTTTTTCTTACTGGTTTCTCAGGAAGACAGAATGGTTTCATTTCCCTTCTCCCTCCTCTTCTGCACTGCAGTTGGATAAAGGGACAAGAACTGCTTGACACAGAAGAGGACACATGATGCTCTTTAACTTAGTGGTCTGGTCCCACCATCAAACTTCAGGAGAGCTCCCCTCTCAGCTCAAGCCACTTTTCTGTGCCTGAGTAAACTTTCAGCTCTGTGCTTGTCTGCATGGGTTGGCGTGATGGCTCTTGTCACTGAGAATACCCTTGTCTGTGGACAGACTAGGAGATGGAAGACCCCATTCTGGTTTGTCTGCCTGAGAGATGCTGTGCTGCATGATCTTTTGATGCAAACCTGAGGTTTCTTTGATTAGCTGCTCTTGGATGCAAGAATTCACTACTGAACCAGAACTGCAGGGGGTGAGAGAGGATGTTTCTTTTTACTTTTTTCCTCCTCTTATTTCTTAGCAGTACTGAATTTTAAGAAAAACTGGTGCTTTAATTTGAGTATGATCATTCTATTTGCACTCAATTATGTAAGAGGGACCCCATACCTTATTCCTCTTCTAGAAGTTCTCCCGTTTTTCAGATTCCCAGTGCTGCAGGCAGTGTGCTCTTGGCCCATGTGAAAGAGACCTGGCAGAGGACAAGGTGGGGAGACATAAGTCTAGATCCTTGCACATCTATGCATGCCCTCTTCACAAACTGTGTCATGGCTGTGGTCAGAAGAAAAAAAGAAGGAAGGAAAGTGTTACTTGCACATAGCAAATGGCAAGCTGCTAACTCCTGCAAACGGTGAGATGCTGAGGCCCCAGGGAGATGACTACTAGCACACGGGTTTTCAACCTTCTCATTACTGCAACAAAAAGCTCCTTTAAGAGAGTGGTCTACTCTGGCTGCCATAGCAGCTTACCCATTACAATGCTGACATTTTCTGGACCATGTGCCAAACGAGTGCTGAGGGGTGTGCGTGTGTGTAATGCACATAATATGGACACAGGCGAGGGACTGTTGGCTAGCTATTGCAGAGAACAGAGCTTGTAATACTGTGAAGGAGGGAGTTTTGTCAGAACAATTTGCAAACTGCTTTCAGCTGTCAAGGTATTACAGTAAGTTTCTGGTGCTCTATTTGGGGTACACATGCTTCTCTGCTTGTCCGAGAAAAGCAGAAAGTGTTGACACTGCTATGTGTTGCTGGGGCAGGCTGTTTTCTCATATCTGCTGCCTTAATCAGCTTACTGACTTGTAGTGAGTGGTGGTTTTGAGAAAGAGAGAGGTGAGGGATGTGCTGATGGCTTTTCTGTCACATCCGGAGAATGTGACAGAAAGGATGGGAGGTGATGAGTTTTGGACAATAGTTTTGGAAGTGGTGGGTTGAAATTAAGTACATTCATTTCTTGGTAAGCTAGTGCAATTGTTGGAGTATTAATGTGGTCATAAATGAAGCATGCTTTTGCTCCTTCAAGAAACAAGGAAGTGGTATAGATTGCCTCATAAAGGTGAGGAGATGGAGAATTTCATCTTAGCTGTGTCATAACAGGCTGGCACTGTTAGGTTTAGGAGGCACTGTCAGTCTGTGGTATGGTGATGGGGAACTAGGCGGCCTTAGCACTAAGTAATGGAAATGGTTACCAAGCTTGCCTTCAGCCCACTTTGTCCCCCTTAAGCCAGGAGTGACTGTGGGTGATTATGTGTTGACTTAGACTGATGTATTTCTGGTGCAGTGTGGATCATGCAAAGAACTGAATTATTGTGGTAGCTGTTGGCAGGCAACGCTCTCTGTGCCTGAAGAGCAGAGTGCAAGCAGCAGTCCTTGCTTTGGCCCATGCTTTGGGAAGCTTTAAGCTGTCAGTTAGGACCTCAGAGCAGCCATGCTTACAGAGGAAGATGACCCAGGAGGTAATGAGTTGTTTTGCAAACTTCTCTGCAAGTGTCGCTGTGGGAACTCCCTTCTGCCAGGCGCTTCCAGCACATCCCTGTGGTTATTCTGGTAGAGAACTGGGAGAGGCCATAAAGCTAACCACACGGTCTTCCTGCCAGATATTGTTGGTGACCCTGTGTGTATCTGGACAAAAGCTGGAGAATAAATTACCGTGCGGAGAAACCCACTGAGGGATTCTTCTGCCTTTACTTAAGGACTCTGATGATGACTGCCATGCTAGAAACAAAGGAAATTCTGGCTGATCCTTGCTGAACTGGGGTAGGAGACCAATCCTGTGTATTATTGTGTTAAACCTCCTCTTTTCTTTCTGCAGGCTGCCCAGAAGGGAAGAAAACTGAATTTATTACGAGCTTACTTGATGCTCTGACTACGGACATGGTACAGGCTATTAACTCAGCAGCTCCTACTGGGGGTGGGAGGTGAGTCTAGAAAGCACTCGGGCTGAATGCCACCAAGGCAGCTGCAGGGCTCTGGGTGTCCCTGAGGTGGGGGTGGGAGGGAAGGGTGTTGCTCTGAGCTGATTCAGGTTCCTCTGAGTTGCTGGGAGAGGATCTGAGAGGCTGCATCTTCAGATGCTGCTCTGTCCTGTCATCCCAGCCCTGCCTGCCGCCTCCTGCCCCTCCTCCCTGGCAGCTGCTCCACTATAAAGGTTCTTATAGCCCATTTGAAGTGTGAAATGAGAGCTCAGTGGGAGGAAGTAGCTTGTTCTTTTGTCCCCTGGTGCATGAAAAGACCTAATAAAATGCAAATGAACTGAAGGAGACCGTGTGGCCTAGTGGCTACCACAGGGAGTGAAGAATGTGAACCGAATTCTTGGCAGTGCCAGTGCCGTGGTTTTGCTGTGGGGCTGAAGCCAGTCTGCCGATGAGGAGAGGAGCTGTTTTTCATGTCCCTACCCTCTGACCAGCTGCCTGTTCATCATGCTTGGAAGGAACAGTAGGTCAAGCCTGTTGAAGAGGTGGGCAGAAGTCTGTTACTGGAGAAAAGCTGAGGTGTTGTCTCCCCCTTCTGCTTGATAACAGCAAATCCCCTTAGTGCAGCAGCTGCAATGCTGTGGTGGGACCGGTCACTGAGAAAGGACTGTGATGGATTTAAAAGAAGTGCCATATTGGCAATCCTCAACTATGCAAGGCTTCTATGATTTCGGATTCCCTTGACTGTAGAGGGAGTCACTACTAGTTTAGCACAGAGGGATGCCACAACGAGTAATGGGCTGCAAAGATGAAGGGGTTGCTTCTGTTCATGTGTTACTTCCCTGGGTATCGCTCCAGCATATGGAGAGTAATGTTGATCCCCCACTTCCTTCTTTCAAAATGTAGAAGGAAGCAGTGCCATCTAACTGCTCAGGACAAAAAACTTCTTGGGTGGCACCTCTGTGCCTCTTGGTTTCAGTATGGATTGCCTGTGAACCCAGATGGTTTTAACTTCACATTTGGACCTTGCAAATCAGGCCAGTGGCTGAGTGCCTGCACACTGAATGTTCTGTAACCCATTGAATTAGTAGTATATGCCTAGCATGTCTGTATTCATATAAACAGGATGAAAAATGCCCCAAGGATGGGAAATACGTTGTTCTCTCCCAATTATAAGCATTCCGATGTCAATTCAGTCCAATTTGCATGGTTCAAATGCAGTGGGTAGGGGTGGTGGAAAGCCATGGAGAGTATTTGATATTTATTTGGCATCTTTGGCATTGGGACTGAAACTTAGCCAATGTAATCATCACTCTTAAAATAAAGCTTAATATAAACCAATGTTGTGGAGACTAGAGATGTATGCCCCCACTGCACTTCTATAAACCAGCAGGCTTGCTTCCTAATGTTCCCCAAGCTTTGTATATTTCTCAGCTTTCAATAGAAGCCTTTCTGGTAGAATTTTTCACTGCCCAGCTCTTCACACAGTCATCACGTTGATTTATTTTCAGCTGTAGTGTCAGCAGCCCAGTCGCAAGGGGAAAAAGAAATCTTTTAGCAGGCTGTCCTTTGTGAGGTGAAAGATTGCTACCACCCAAATACTCTGCCTGCCCACAGCCATGGTTAAATTCAGGAAACTGTTCGGGCATAAACTTTTGTGTGCATCAGCCAGGCGAAGCACATGCTCCAAAGAACATGCGTCTGGCTTTTCCATTCCAGCATGCCATGATGAGACCATTTATTTTTTTTGGGGAAAAAAAAAAGGCATTTCAAGGAATTTTTGATACCATATAAAAAATTAATCAATACAGCTTTCCTTTCATATGAGTTTGCAGAGTTGGAAAGCCACCTCTGGGCACTAAGTTCCGCTTTCCAAGTTTCCCAAGGGGAAGAATGTCCCGAGTTCTCCCTTCAGGAATATGTGAAATTATCTGGGTGACCTAACTTGACTTTGGCACTGGAAACCAAAGCTCTTTTCCAAAATGAAGGGATATTTTACCTATAGGTTTAATCATAGGGCTAATTAATTTCTGGCTTTAATAACTAACAAAATACTGGATTTATGACAGTACTTATCCTGTATTTCCTTGGTCCATGTTTGCTGAAAAGGTTATGTTGAAAAAAGAAAAAAGCTAGAGATCTGGCTGATTTTTTTTTTAATGTCAGTTGTGTCAGTTTTAATATCTTAATGCCAATTTTCTTACTGTTGAGGCAAACTTCATTTGCTGCAGGCTCTTCTCCATCTTTGCCATAATGATGTCAGAACAGGTTCTGTATTTAAACAGGCACTGGTTCTCTGTGGTGTCCCTTTTTCTGTTTCTTTACAGTGTTCAGCATTTCATCCTCCTGGGCCTCTTGTAGAGTTTGAACAACTGCATCCAGAGATCTAAGGCAATTTTTAACGTATCACCAGCAAAGCTTATGCCTGTTGCAGAGAGCAGGCCAGGCAGACAACAAGCCATACCCCTCTATCAGTTGGCCCCATATATTGTCCTACGTATTTTAATCAGTCAGAGAAGCAGCAAGTAGGAGTTTTAGGGAAAGGAGGGAGCATTCCTGTTTCTTCCTGGCAGCAGACAGATGATACTGCCATACAATATGCATCTTTAGTATCAATGTTAAAATACAGGACCAAACACAGAGCCTTTCTAAACTGTTAAGGGCTGAAAAGGCCTAACAGTGAGAGTCTTAAGGAGCTCAGCCTTCCTTGGGGTATTTATGGAAGGAGGGGGGAAGGTTGAAAGATGATTTTGTATAATCTTGAGTATCTCCAGAGGGATAAAGGCTCTGCAGGCTCTTTAGTCTAGCAGGGAAGAACATGATTAGCTGAACTTAAACTTGTGATCAAAACTTCTTTAAAGCGAGGGCTATTGCAGATTCTCTCTCTCTTGAAGGCTTTCATCTTAGGCCTGATGCCTTTCAGAAAGACTTGCTTTAGTCAAAGCTGAATTACGTTGCTAAGAGTAACTTGATTCATGTTCTGTAAATATGATCTACAGGAAATCAGAGTAGATGACCCTGCAGCCTGTAGTCTGAATCTGGATATGTGGAGTGAAAACTTCTTGAATTTGCTGAGTGTCTTCATCTTCAAGACGTTACCTATTTATGCTGAAAAGCTATCTGTGGCTTTGCAATTAATGTCTGTTAGCTTTTTTTTTTTTTGTGAGGAGAAAGGGTCGAGCATGGGGAGAAATGAGAGATCTGCATTTAAAAGAACACATTGAGCTGTGCTAAACTGCACACTTTATACTTGGCCTACAGAAAAACAATCTAGTAGCAGCAAAGTGAGGCCGTACAACTTGGATTGCTGCAGACCATGTAAGTAAAACCTGATAAGATTTTTTTTTTTTTTTTATTGGGCATGCTTAAAGCAACCTTGTAATCCCTTATAGGTCTTGTCTCATTTAAGCAAGTTCAAAGCTATTGACTTTAATTGAGTTACTCTTGCTTTACAATATAATGTAAATGAGATGAGAACTTCCCTTCCTCGTGGCCCTGGTTTATATTATAGCAAAATAGGCAAGTAGACTTCATTTAGACTTTTGAAACAGAAAATCTCTGGTAAAATTCATTCTTGATTTTCAGTTTATGTAATAACTCCAAGGCACATCTTGTTACTGTACATTTTCAAAGTAATTAAAGGAGCGTTTGTAGGAAATTGGTTTATTAACAGTGTTTGGTATACTTTTTGAAAAGACGCATAGTAGAAATTATTCACATATAAATCCTATATTTAAAATTCAGCCTTTGATTTAATACAGTTTAGTCTATTTGCTAATTCAGACATGCTCATATTACACAGGACCTAAACTAAAATAGACCAAAGGAGATCCCAGCCTGGGTTTCCCTGATCTGAGGAACTCTCTTTAGTCCCTGTCAATTCAGAAATGAATTTTAGTTGCCAAAATGTGGGCACTATGGCTTGCTACATTATCAGCAAAAATATTAATGCCCTGTGGAATTTTGGGTTAAAAGGGCAGCTTGCAACAGCCACCCTTATCATGTAACACAGCAGCTGTGTCCCTTCATTTTAAGTTGCCAATTATTCCCCATGTAATAGACCTAAGAAGTACTTCAGAAAATTGCCCCCGAGGTTCCCTTTCATGCTGTAGTTGAGCAGTTTGAAGCAGGCAAGCACAGCTCAGCACATCTCCAGGGTGTTCTGAAGTTGAGCCATGTTTTAATAAAGATTGACACTTTCAAACAGTGCAGGGAAGTTAATGCCCAACTCCTATTGCATTTCAATTGAAGTTGGATACTAACTTCTCTTTGTGCTCCTATGGAAATTCTAGCCTAATTAAAGATACGACAGAGTTCATGTAAGAGGAGGATCTTTGAACAGTCAATGAAGAGTGAAGGAGCCTCCTGAATGATTTATCCCTCAAATCTTCAGAGAAGTTTTGTTCAGCATAGTGTTTCATACACAACTTAGCCAGAGGAGAGGAAGAAATGGGCCTGTAATAGGAAGATAACATGTTTTAGCTGCAGAGGAATTATGCATTCCCCATAATGAATTCAGATTGTGCAGTACCCTTCTGTTTAGTCTGAACACAGCGTAGTTTTTTTGTTGGCTTCTTGATTCTTTGGCTACAGGAAAAGGCGAATAATAAAACAAATGCATTAGGGTAATCCTCTTTGATTCAAGCCGTGATCCACCATTACAGCTTATAACTTTAGAATAGACAACTACAAAGAACATCAAAAGGAGAGTAAGAATAGCAAGAACAATTTTGAATTTTACCTTAGTTTGTTAAACACTTACCACTTTCCACCACTCCCCCAGGCACCTTGGTGGACATCATGAATGCTAATTGTGGGCATTGACTGGCAGGGTCAGTCCTGTTTCTTCAGCTGTTTCTTCAGCTTTGCCCCCATCCATCCTTTGTTCAGTGACAGCACCAAGCAAGATATGCATCCTTGCAAAGTGTTTTCAAGTCATAGAATCTTACAACTTTAACTACTGTAGACATCCCACCTTTAAACATAACTTGTGTGTTAGGAGTGGAAGCTGGTCTGTTTTTTCTATTCCGTTGCTACAGCAGCTACTTGTCCATCAGTGTTCTTTCTATCTGGAATAGCTCCCTCTGGTTTATAGACTCTGCAGTCCAGTTAGGTGGTGGTTGGTTGGTCTACTCCCCTTCCCTCCTTTTGCCTCAGCTGCTAGCGTTGTTACATAAAGTTTGTATTACAAAATGATAGGTTTTTCTAAAGCTCTTCTGAACTACCCAGCAGATGGCCACCTGTTTGAATTTGCAACCTTGCTTTCTCTCAAAGCAGTGTTTTGTATTAGGATTTTCTGTCACTGCAGCAGTGCTGTGAGTCTGTAGCCTGGGCTACACAGTGGGGCTGCAAGTGTGCAGGGAGGAGCAAAGGATCAGCTTTGGTAGGAATGGACTTTGTTTACTCAGTAAAATTTAGTGGGACATATTATCCTTTGACAGCCTAGTTCTGTGGAGGACAATGTGATTGCACACTGTATGTGGTAATGTCTGACATTTGCTGCTCTTGTATGCTTTGCTCTATATACCTCCCCTTCCCTGCTCCTTCCCACCAAGTTAACTCCTTTCTTGCAAGGGGCCTCAAAGGCTGGAAAGCATTACAGTCTGCATGTGAAGTGTATACTCAAGCTGTCTATTTGATGTTTTGGCATATTCTTCTCTCTCTGCTACAGAGCTCAGTGCAGATGCAAAAGTACATGCCCGTGTTTATTAATAGCCTCTTTGCTTTCTGCCTGTACACCAGTTACACCAGATAATATAAAGGTGTTCTGTGGAAGCATGTCTCGATTGGAAAACAGTATTGTTAGAAGTAACAGTATCTTTACCCATGTATCTCTAAGCATAAGCCACCTCAGAAATAAGTATTCTTCTCCTATGAGGCAGCTCATAGCACATTATACAGGAGGAGGATCAAAAGCCTACTTAGAGAAGACTATATATGTGATGCCAAAGAATTTGTAAAAAAGCTGAGAGCAGGTTCCCTGTCCCAGGCTGTTAATGACAGACCATGCTCCTCTTCCTAGCTGGACTGTGGGGGGGTTTTATGCTGCATAATGGATCTAAACTTGCTGCCTTTTGTGCGGAAATGACCCAGCAATAGCAGGTTAGATTTGGAAAATCGGCTCACACATAGCTCTTTGCTTCCCCAGCGCTCATTCTTTTGCCATAGAGTTCTAAGGAAGACCAATTAGGAAGAAAAGTACAGCTGTAAAATAGTAAACAGAGAAGGATGTCTGCATTTTGGCAATGTCTGTCATTACTAGGTGTAACAAAGCTGCTACAGCACTGGAGTGAGAGACTGGAATTCAGTGGATTTTTGTCTGGCTGGTGTTAGAGCAAGAGATGTTTTACTGGAAGTTGAGAATGTACAGGGCAGCTTTATTCTCTCTTGGTTTTCCTGGTTCCTTTATGGAATGAGTAAAGAGACAGCCCACCAAACAAAGTTTGCATCAGAGGGCTGATTTATTTCTTTTGCAACAGCAATGGAGAGGTAATAGAAGGAAATTCCCCTGGAATACTCCTGCAAAGTCTGTGCTTGGGGGACAATTGGAGCCCCTAGATTTAACTCAGCTGACCTAGCAGGTATGGTGGTTGTCATGGCACATCATCAAAGCTAGGTGGCTTAGGAGTGCTGTGAAGGTGCATCAATTCATGTTTCATGGATGGTGCCTAAGAATCTTGCATGAGCAGCCGTTGAAGTCAAGATATTACATACAGTGCTCTGACCTCAGCCTTCTTCAGCGTATCATGTAATTTCATGAGCCAGGGAGATACAGCTGCACTGAGATGTTGTGGATCCTTCCAGTGCTGGGCTTCTGGATGATCATCAGAAAGGGCAGTCAATCAGCTTGGGATCTGCAATCCTGCCGAGGCAGTCAACAGGGAGTGGTAACAACTCAGAAATGACTCTATCTTCGTTCCTCCTACAATCAAAAGTTAAACTAATTCCCTTTAGCTGTGTTAGCATGTTGCAGTTTACAGCATGAGCTCTCAGCATGTTTGTAATGTCAAAGATTGATGTATCGTCACCTCATGACTCAATGTATTTGTATTAGCCTGTGGATTTTCCTGATTTTCTTTACGGAAGCGCTGTACAGTGCTATATTGCATTTCTTGGTAACTCTTAATTGCTCCTCCATGGTGTACTGCTGAAAAAGAGGCACTTTTAAGTCCTGCTTCTGAGTGACTCTGCAGCAGGGAGAGAGAAGCTTCTGTTCCTGGTCTGTTGTCTTTCTGCTGTTCTGAGGTGCTCTGCCCTTTTCTACATTTCTGCCTCTCCAGCTGTGGGCCTTCAGGAAACAAAGGGCAAGCCAAGATGTGGATGAGGGGAATCTCACATGCAAAAGCTCAGGTTTTATTCCACTGTCTCAACAAAAGCAGAATATTGTCCCTTGCAATACAGAACTTCCCTGTGGCTGTTGGAAGCACGCTGGTCTTCAAATGACAGCCAGCTCATTTCCAAAAGGGAGCGAGACTAATGGCTGTACTCATAAATGTCATAAAAACAAGGCACAGGATGTGTTTTTATTCTCTCCTGCCATTCTGGTCTTTGCATACACTTTCAAGGCTCTGAAAAAACCCAGGCACTCCCTTAGCTTCCTAGAGAGACTTTTGCAATTTCTGCATGTGCAATTTCTGCATAGGTGGCTCTAGGAGCTTTCCTTGTATATTGGCTCTCAAAACGAAGCCAGATTTATTCCCAGCCTCTTCATCTTCCCCCATAGTGTTTATCCTGCTGTACCTTGGCTAGATGTTTTGACTGAATCCCAGGCTGCTACTCAGCTAAGAATTAAATGATGAAAGAGATAGTTTAAAGTAAAACCTTGGGAAAAATGTTGTGTGGTTTATTTGCCACTCTCTACTCTGTGTATTTACTTGTTGTGAAGATACAGCTGTCTCTGGATAGGGGCTACCTTTCTAAATTGTATCTTCATTTGTAAAAGCTATCGGAGAAGGTTAATGAGAATCTCTCTTTTACACCTAATGTCCATTGCTTGCTTTCTGCATGTTGGACACTCCCCTTCAGTAGTGATTTAAAGTACTGTGGCAGCAGGGAGAGGTTTTTATCTTTCAGGCTCTGTAGCTGAGTTTTAGAGGCAAAACTGGTCATATTGGAAGGTTGAAAGAATTTTCTTCCTTCTGGTTCCCAGCAAAGGAATTTTCAGTAACAACTTAAATCCATATCCTTCCAGTTTCTGAAACAAGGTCAGTGACAGTCTTAAAGTGCGTTTTGTAGGGTACCTAGGTTCATATTTCCCCATCAGTTAGAATGCCCTAAACTCTCAGCAGAATCTGGAGATCTCTAGTGTGCAACTGACACTGCTTAAGTAGTATATGGCATAACAGTGTCTCTTCAGTGATGGCTTGATGTTGAATGGCAACATTCTCTACTCATGCATCTTCAGCTGTTGCTTTTTTCCTGCTCTCCTTTCCTCTTCTCTCTGATATTGTTTGTTGTTGTCCACAGAAAGAACATGTGAGCCAAATAATGTCAAACTTGTAATATTGCAATGAGTAAGAAATGAAGCAAACCGAAGTTGCTGGTTCTGTAGTATTGCTTTTAATGGATTTGTGGTGCTTGTCTGCTGTGGAATGCTCATGTAAAATCAACCACGCGAAAGGCATTAAGTATGCTGAAAATACAGCACAGGAGTTCAGATCATATAAATAGATACAGCAAGAATGTTGCATCTTGCCAAGGAATTTTCAAACAATGAATATGTCTTGCATTAAATGAATTTGTTCCCTTTCTGAAGTCTAGATATTGCGGTCACAGAAACTACCATGACAGCTGACACTCGGCTCTCCTGCTGGTAACTTGGATGGGAGCCCAAGGGTCAAAAGGACCATGGATATCGCCTCATGCCCTCTAAAGGGGATTCTTCTGGGATTAGTCAGGGTTTCAGCAATTGGTGTGAGGAGAACCAGAGCTACTGAGGGTATCAGTCTCAAGGAATCTCTTGGCACCACTTGTGAATGCTAAGGGACATTTTTAGAAAAAAATTCATCTCTCTCAAAAGAGCCCAGCTAAAAAGAGGAGATTGTAAGATCTGTGTGGTTTTGCCTGCTTTAAATGTGGCATGGTGGCATGGTGTGCATCTGTCTTGGCGAGCAGATTTGGCTCCTCAGCACATCCTTGACAGTGTTGGTGAGAGCACCTGTTTGTTGAGGGCCTTTGCTTCCTCTTGCAGGTTCTCTGAGCCAGACCCGAGCCACACGCTGGAAGAGCGAGTGGTGCACTGGTACTTCAGCCAGTTAGACAACAACAGCAGCAATGACATCAACAAGCGGGAGCTGAAGCCTTTCAAGCGTTATGTGAAGAAGAAAGCCAAGCCCAAGAAATGTGCCCGACGTTTCACTGACTACTGTGACCTCAACAAAGACAAGTCAATCTCGCTTCAGGAGCTGAAGGGGTGCTTGGGAGTCAGCAAGGAAGGAGGTGAGTGCTTTTTTCTTCCCTGTTGCATGAGAATAAAAGGCTTGACATGGAATTAACAGCAAAGTCAGCAATCAGTTTTCTCCCTGGTGATTCAAAAGTGCCACAGTTTGTGTGAGAAGAAGAGTGGGATTAATACTCTGCCATGCAAATGTCGTTATTTTTGTTATGGCTCTGACTTGCATCCCTTATCACAAACCTTTGTGCTAAGCCCTATACAGAAGCAGCGCAAAAAGGTGAGCCTTGCCCAGGATCCTGATGATACTGTAGAAGTCCTTGGAAACTCTAGTTCAGTGCAGTCCCTTCCGAGTAACATGCTGCTAACAATATTCTGTTGTCTCAGCCGTGTAGGTTGGATGATGTATTGAGCCAGCACGGGCCCAGTCCTTCTCCAGAGACCCTGTTGACTAACAGAAATAACATTTATTTTCCTTGCTAAATCCAGCAAGCAGGAAAGTGGATGGCGCAAAGAGAACAACTCAGAAGGAAGGCACAGGGCTGTACTGTACTGTTGCCCTTTTTCAGAGTTAAATTGCACTTTAAGATTGGGAGAGAAGTAAGGCACATGAATAACATGCTTTCCTTTTTGTTTAGTGCCTGAGCAACCAATCCACCCTCCTTCTGTTTCTTCCTCTTTCATCTTCACCTCATCTTCTGTTGGGGCCTGGACCAAGTTGATATTTTTGGAAATGTTATGAATTGAAACTGTTCAACACAAATTCAATAATTATCAGTCATTCTTAACTGTGGGCAGCTTTGCTTGGCAGGAGAAGGCAAACGGCGAGATTCCAGGGGCCTAATTTCCTGTGCAGGTGTCTTGGCTGTGCGGGCAGCTCTTGTTATAACCATCATGCTGGTTGGGAAGGGTGGATCACTTGCTTTCTCTGGGCTTAACCTTTCCTCAGGTTTAGCACTAGTCAGTGTGTTTGGGTGTTGGGAAGTTGCCTCTTCTATGTGCTTTGCAAACATTAGTTATCATAATAAGCCGGTTGCATTACTTGTCAGCTGTGAGAAGCATTCAGGTTCCCTAGCTCAGTGGAAGCTTTTTTTCTGAGGAATGACATACCAAAATAGCCACACCGCTCCTTAATTTTATTACCTTCCCAACAAGATGAATATGCCAAATGAGTTTTATTGCTATTTGGCCCAGAATGATACTCTCTGGAATCTGTTGCCTTGGCCAACCAACTGTTCAAAATTTAGTTTATGGAAGTTAGGGGAGGGCCTGCGGGGGGGGGGGTTGGGGAGAGGAGGAAGAAGATGCACGTCTTTGAGCCAGTGTGAAGGGGAAATAAAGCTGCAAGACATTGTTATGAATACCTGTTTGCACAACTATTTGCTGAGAACACAGCCTTGACCCTTTATGGTTTCTTCTGTTGTATGAGGGCAGGATTGTATGCAAAAAGGGGCTCTGACCCTGTTTTATCATACAGCTCCATGTACCTGTGAAAGGCCTGATAGGCCTTGAGGATCAAAGATAAATGGGTAAGTTGTGTCAAAGGGGGACCAAGAGGGGCTAAAGGATGGTGAGGGCTAAAGGGCAGTAGGAGGGGCAGTGCAGGGAGCAGGTATTGACAGTAGGAAAGCACTGAGGGAGAGTACTCAAGAGGCGTAGTAAGCAAGTTTGTGATGGATCTTTTCTAAGAAGTCTTGAATTTGTGAGGTGGTAAATGATGTGTTTGCCCTGCTTTCTATTCACAAGAACTTCTAAATTAAGAAATAACCAGTAGCTTGTCCCTTCTCCAGCTTTCCCTTATCCTGATCATGGGTGCATGCAGTCAATCAACTAGTTCATGCATTTGGTCTCGGTTTCTTTCTCTGTAGCACAGCCTCCAAACATCTGCCGGGGCTGAGGTCACTGTGGGTCCAAGCCAAGAGCTAGTCGGGAGCCTTTTTGATGACGTACTTTCAGTTGTAAACTGCCAGTCAGATGAAACCAAAACTTTTCATGGAAATGTTTGTGTTTCAACAAAAGCTTTGTTGGAAAGGTTTTTCTGGTCTGGATTGGATGAGGAATGGTTGGAGGGGAGGCAAGGAAAGTCATCATTTCCCCTTGATATGCTTCATTACAAATAATCTTGCCTCAGATGTTCCAAAGTGTGGTTGGGTATCCAGTAGCATTAGGACTAAAATGAAGCGTGTTGTCATTCTAGGTGAGGGTGCCTCCTGTGAAGCAAACTGAGCATTTGCAATGATGATGAAAAATAAAACACAATACAAATTTTGTAGTTTGGAATGATGAGGAAAATAGATGTTAAAGCTTCTGCATTTTTGTGAGTGTTTTGCTTTTGGGTTTTTTTTGTGTGTCCAGTTGTGTTCAAATGTAGAAATAGAGTTGCTTGAAGAAAGCACATGGCGTACCATAAATCAGCACTGTTACATTCCTTTTGGGCACTAGATAGTATAAATAAGATTTGTGTGAGGATTCAGCTGTGATATTCATAAGGACAAGCCTGAATTTGAGTTCTTTCCAGCTTAAGATCACATATGTCCAAGACGTGTAGTTCTGTCTGTCTTCCCCTCTTCAGTAGGTTCTTGATGCCTGTGGTAACCTAGTATGTGGGAGCTGCCAACCAGGGGTTCTTCAGTGAGCAAAATGCCTGTCCAGTTAGCTGGCAACCCTTCCTCTTTACCGCCCAAATGATGACCCAGAAAGTTGCTGGGAAATCTGCTAGATCTGGTGGCCACTTTGCACAGCTTTCCCCTCTGCTTAAACCAGATGTGTATTTTTTCAGGGGGAACTCAGATGGAAAAATGCCATTCCTGGATCTCAGAATGGAGTAGCCACATAAAGCCAGCCTTTGAGGCTTCCAGAAGACTGCAAATGGTTTCTTAAACTGAGGCAGATCAGGCAGAGAAGGCTTGTAGCTCAGAGTATGCCAGAAGCAGTCTTTGCCATCATTTGATCTAGAATTGTCTGTTTAAGGAATTGTGGAAGGAAAACAGACTGATTTACAGCCTGTTGCAAGTTAACATTCATCAGTGCAGTCTGCACAGCCTGAGTTAAGGGGTGGACCATCTGCGATCAAAGAACAAATTTAGCTCTCTATGCATTTAGTCAAAAGGCAGGGTCCTTGAGAGGAGATAGAAACAAGGGCTGTAAAGCTTTGCTGGAAAGTCACTGGAGCCAAGATTAATTGAAGTCCAATGATCTTGAGGAGGAGGACTGTCAATCTGAGCAAGGTTTGTACTAGTTGTGCTGACTGCAAAATGCCGAGTTGAGTTTTACCTCTATATTCTTCCAAGTTCAGAAAACAAAGTCAGCATTTTCTGCGTGCCCAAAGAGGAACTCAAGGATTAAGCAGCAAAGAAATGTCCCTCTGCCAGCTAACAGGAAGTTTCCTTTTGCCAGTTCAGATCCCGTGATTGCTTTGCCATCCAAGAGCTTGTCAGATGGTAGGTGTTGGGTGCTTTTCACAGACTGTGAGGGCTTCTAGGGTGGAACCCAGCCACAGTTTGTGCCAACAGCCAACTCCCGAGAGTACAGTCCAGAAACAGGATC
This sequence comes from Pedionomus torquatus, assembly GCA_013398155.1. Taxonomy (NCBI): domain Eukaryota; kingdom Metazoa; phylum Chordata; class Aves; order Charadriiformes; family Pedionomidae; genus Pedionomus; species Pedionomus torquatus. The sequence continues at coordinate 175,286 of VZRU01005983.1, forward strand.
AGAATGTCTTAATTAAAATGAGTGGGTGCGTAATTAAACAACATGTCACTTTCTACTGAAGCTGAGCAAATACTGCAGAAAGAAGGAGAAATAATAGTCTAAATGGCAGATTTAATTCAGTGATATTTAAAACCATTCTTACTAGTGTCTGCAGAAATGACTGATTCTCTGTGTGACTGAGAGGCTTCTGGGGATGAGGATGCTCTATATCACTGCTGTGTGAGTGGCTGTGTGGGAGCAGGTAGCAAGGAGCAGTCACCAGGCAAAGGCTTCTGGACCAATAACAGTAGAAAGCTGAGGATAGAGTGAGAGGCTGTAACCAGGTAATGGCTGACTTAATAAAAAGGAAATTCAAAGTACATCTAATTACAGTTCGATTAGATGTAAATGAGTTCTGCTGGTTCAGTGCTTAGTTTGCCTGCCTTGTTCAGATATCCTCCTTTGGAGCTCAGTAGAGATGCTGTACTTTGTCAGCTTTAATCTTGAAGAAAGTTACTGATGGCCAGTATGAATCGGGACATCAGTATTGTGCTGAGGACACAAGACAGGGCTTCTGGTAGCGTGTTCCTCCTTCCGTGAGGGCTTTGCTCAGTAAGTGTGAGGAAGAAAAAGCTGCTGGGGTTTCCTTCGCTCTTTTCATTCTGAAAGGCACCTCACCTAATGTAGCTAGTATTGCTACACAGGAGAGTGTGCTTGTGAGGCTGAGAAAGTGCTCTGCATTGTAAAACTTACTGAATGATGGGATGTTACTCTCTAATACCCAACGGCTCCAGATATATGTTAGTAACCTGCTGTCACCATCTGCCATATTCCTTCCTCTCTTTCATGCCAGTTTTATGCTGCATGCTTGTGTTGCTTTGGCAGGGTTTTGCCTTCTGTAGGTTTGTGTGGCTGACCTGTGTTTATATTGAAGGCAGCCGGCTGAAGGTGATATTCTCTGCATTTGGAATGACAGGTGATGTGCCTCGGGGTCATTTCCCAGCACGGATGTATGGGGCCAGGCCCGTGGAGAGCACAGAGCCCTATCAAGCTGCCAGAAAGCTATGCCCTGCTTTTTAATTAAGCATCCCTCCCATTTCAGGGGTGCTCTCTGCCTTTTCTATCGACTTACCTGGAGCTCCACGCCTTCTTCCGAAGACAAACAGGTCTCGTTCACAGCAGCGCACTGCAAGCCCAGCTGCACTGGGTGCAGAAAGGGGAGTTTTGGGGACGCTTCTCCCTTGGCCGGGCAGCGGGGCCGAGCCGTGCGTGGCCCAGCAGCGCCCTCCAGGGCCCGGCCCCGGGAGCGGCCCGACCTCCGCCGCTGCCCGCGGCCCCGGCTGCACTGCCAGCCCGCGGGAGGGTCCCAGTTAGCTCTGGAGGAATCTGCCTCTTGGCAACGGAGCTCTGCTTTGTGTACACGGCCGCAGGAGTAAGTGGTCAGAGACGGTTCCTCTCATCTCGCTGGGGTGCATGGTGATACGAGGCCAGCACCCGGGGGCCTTGAAATAACTCACCGCGTTTATACAATTTCTCTTATTAACCATCTCTAAAGGGTTCTGCTTTCTGACCCGTTTCAAACTCTGCCACTGCCACCTTCCTTTTCCTCTCTCTCTCTCTCTTTTTTTTTTTTT